>VZTR01001330.1:6799-53033 GCA_013400775.1 Chaetops frenatus | reverse complement strand
GATTACTATCACAACCCTTGGTTGTTCACTGGAGCTCAGAATAGCAATTATAGGAGGAATATCCTAATTATGTGCTCCATATTATATTTATTATCACATTTACTGTATCCATTTGTTGTCTTTGATCTCCTGAAAATGTACTATCATCTTCATCTTGAGTTCATTACATAAGGATGCTCTAGATGCAGGAGATTTATTTTATTTTTACTTTAAGAGGAGATAGCATGACTTGTTCCTGTTTATTAATTTCCTTGTGCATTGAAGATATTGCTATGCACTTGTCTGTGAAGAGCAAAATGATAAATAAGAATTCCAAGATATATTTAATGCACTGGGAAAAGGAAGTCAAATTAAAAGTACAGAAGAGTTCTTTATGACAGAATAGACCCCTCTGGGAGGATAAATGTCTGTATTGGGAGGGATTTTGAGGGCTCTCCAGGCATCCTGATTAGGACTCCCATGACTGGCATGCTGACTGTACTTCCCTGTCAAACACATTATATGTGAAAAACTTTTAATATTTGTTTCTTTTCCTAGGCAATCTTCTCATGCCACTTTTAGCTTTTATAGATTGCTTAGCTTTACTTCATAATCTTCTCAGTAGCCTTTATATTTTATTTTGTGTAATTTGATGCTTTTTTCCCATCCTGATAGCTTTTATTACTTTCTTAGTTACCCATATGAGTCTCTTGTCTTTTCTTTCATTATTATTTCTGAGAAGTGATACTTACTAAGTTCAGAAATATTTGGATTTGCTTCCTAAACTTTTCAACCTTTTTTACTTCTTTAATAAGAGCTCAAAATGTCATTCTTGGAGGTTTGAACTTCCCTCTTGTGCGTGTGGATGCAGCATTGATAGGAAGATTATAGACTGCTTCATCAACTGAAGAGAACATCCGTATCTTAGAGACCTAACTTCTCAAATCATATTCTGCAATTCATACCCTTTAAGCACTTTTATTAATTTATCAACGTAGAAGATATTATACAGACTGACAGGAAGTTTTCTCCACCCTGATTTCTCTTTGGTTTTGCTTTATACTAGAAAATGAATATTTATAGCCCACATAGATATGACCAAAAAATTTGTCTTGTTTCATAAAGCAGTAATTTATGTCCCTGCTTAATAAAACATTAATATATTGTTCCTAACTTCACCAAATGGAGGACACTGAAATGTAAAGCTTTACTTTTTTTACTGTTTAAAAGCAAGATATATGCTGGTATTCTGGTCCTTCTTTTCCATGTTAATCAATACTGTTCAATTTTTAGAGGAGCCTCGGTGCTTGAGTCTGCCACTCTTTTCTTATATGACCTTAGCCTAGTTTAATGGGCTTCCTGATTGATAATGTACATGGTTTCACTACTAGATTTCTGGTTTAAATTAATTCCATGTTAGTTGTGACTGAAAGTCATTACCATCTGATAGATGTTCTGTGTTACTGTTCATGAAGAATGAGTTATGGGGCTTTATATATCCACAGTAGCTGAAAGTGAACAGGTGTCTCCATCACTAAACCATCAACATCAAATAGCATCCTTCTTGGTGTTGTAAGATGTGGAAAGCATCAAAACTCAGATCTTCCTCCCTCCATTGAAGCAATACAGCTGTTTTTTGATAACAATTGTTTTTTACTGAGAGCATATGTGACTCCATGTCCATGATGACTCAATGTAAATGGCCTAAAAAAATTGTAAAATCCATTGCAATAGTCTAAGCACTTATTAAGTTGAATAAAAAAATTGTTTGAATTACTAGATCTGACAGAATTTCTGATAAAAAGACATATAGTTAAATGTTAATACATGTTAAAGAAAGCTTTATTGAAAAGACTGTTACAATTAGTTTCATCAGAATCAAATTTTTTCATTCACTGAAAGATTGCTATTATATTAAAAAATTTATGGAGTAAAGAAAATTTAAATTTATGTGTTCTAATATTCTGTAAAATGTGCTTATTTTATTCTATGTCATTTTTAAAACTTTTGTTTCCTACTTTTTCACAGGGTGTCTGGTTAAAACCAGACAATTATTATCTTCCCCTGTAACCTGACTTGTTCTGAGTAAACACAGAAAGACCTAAAATTTAAATTCACATTTTTATTAGCCATTGTCATCCAGGTTATTTACCATTGGTGGGCCATGAAGACACCCCCAATAGAATCATAAAATTGTGTGGGTTGGAAGTGACATTGAAGATCCTCTAATTCCACCCTCTGCCATTGGCGGGGAGGCCTTCTTCAAGACCAGGTTGCTCCAAGCCCCATTCAACCTGGCATCAAACACTTCCAAGGATGGGACATGCACAATTTCTCTGGACAACTTGTGCCAGTGCCTTACCACCCTCACTTCATTAGGAGTTTCATCCTAATATCTAATCTAAATTACTACTCTGAAACTTGAGTACTTTCAAAATGAGATAGGCAACTATAAGTGAAGTAATTGTTTTCAACTCCCACAGCAACCCCTGGAAAGGGAAAATGCACTGAAGCTGTAGCCATGCATGGAATGGAACAACTCTTCTCAATCTTCTCTGCCTGTACTTTCTCAAAAGTTCAAATATACCCACATCAACACATTTGATAACAGTCTCTCTGTTCCCAAAGGGAGGAATGCTCTGAACAAACCTACATGCAGAGCTCTAATTCCACCTTGTTTTTTTCCATACTGTACATTTGCAAGCAAGCTTGAAGGATGAATGTCCATTTACAATAATTTCTTAGAAATGTGACAGCTGCCTACATTATACCATTTCCTGGTTACTTTCCCACAGCGTCTGGTATATTAACTACTCTTCAGTATTTACTAAGCAATTTTCCCAAACCTGTTACAAAACTCTCCTAAGTTTTTTGACTAATTAACTGGATTTTTGGCCCTGCTTGTCATCTAGATCCTACCTCTCTTTAGATGAGTCATGACTGTTAAGTCACAGTCCCTCCAGCAGCAATCTCTGGGTAACCAGTCACTGACTCACAAGATGCATCCAGCATTGTTCCAGCTTTTCCATTTTACCATTGGGGCCAAACCCACCACCACCTGGGCTCCCCTGCCTTTCACACCAGCCCCCTGGATTCTGGGCTTGCTGCTGATATTCTCTGAGTCTCCCCTGGCAATATCATTCTTGGCCACATGGATGAGAGAAAACAGGTTATACCAAGGGATGGAGAGGATCTCCAAAGCCAGTCAAAAGCTTATGTTTTTAATGAGCCTACAGGTTTGTTATAAAAGTGTCAAGCAACATAACATTGATTCTCTGTTTGAGAAATGGAGGAAAAAACTTTAAAAAATGAAAGAAACAAAACCTAGGAAAAGTTAAAGAGCTGATTTCCAGTCTCCAAGCTGGGAAACTGTGACTCAGTATACAAACAGAGACAAGAAAAATATTTTCCAATAATCAGATTGTGTTGCAAAAGTTATATTAAACCATAGCCTTAAAAAAATAAAAATAATAAAAATATTTTTATGATAACTAAAAGGAAGAAAATGTATAAGTAGTAAGAAATAAGCTTTTTACAGTATTCTAGTGACACTTCCTATTTAATTAGGCATGAAAAGAAAGTATGATTTATGAATGATAACACAGTATAATTTGGCTTTGTCTTTCCATTAAGAAGATGTTCTTTAGAAAAAGGCTAAATTAAAAAATAAGTAAGTCATGTTTGGTAAATTAAATTATTGTACAGAGCAGTGCATTACATTAAAATCCTTTACAATTTCAGTCATTCAAACTCCAGCTGTGCCTCTGTAATAAAATGGGGTAGTAAGATAGAAGACAGAGGCACATTTCTTTTCTAAACTGTGATACTGCATACCACAAAAAGCCATAAAATATATTAAAAAGAAAAAAATTGAATAACCAACAAAAGAACTAAAAATGAGGCAGAAAATCAAAACCTGGTATTATTCTAGTCCTCTCTCAACCGTTCTGTGCAGTCAAGTTCCCTACACCAATGTTATAAGGAACATAAACACCTAATTGAGGAGAACTATTCCACTTGGCTTCTAAAATTTTAGGGAACCTTGGTGCCTAAGCAAGAAACATTAGTACATACAGTGCAGAATTAGTCACTTTATGCCGTTTCTCTTGGGCCACTCATCCCTATAGGTCAAGTACTTCATTTATTATCATAAACTGCAAATCACATGAACTATTATCTCCATTTTACAGGATAAGTAGGACTTAAGCAATAGATTAAAGACAAAAATATATTATCTGGATATCAAGTTTTTCTGGGTATTTTTTGGCCAAATTTCTCCAAGTAGGGTAATGTATGATAGGATTTCTTATATTAAAGCAAAGTTTTCACTAGATTTAACAGGATTTGTGACTGGGCTAGGAATCAATTAATCACCATGCAATGACTCTCAAGGCCTTCTCTGTTACTTTATCTTCTCCCCCATTAAAAAGATTGGTGTTTCACAAATACCTGCCAAGTTACTTTCACATCAAAGATATGTGAGTTTTGGACTTTTAAGTCTGAGGTAAAGCATATGTCTAGAGAAATGTGTTTTTCGGGTTCACAAACTGATATTTTTCAGCCATCATGTTGCCTTGTTTTTTGTCATGCTAAATTCAGATTTTAAAAGTCAATATTCTTGATTTTACAATGAAGAAACTCAGCCTCATTACTAGTTTTCAATTGCAATAAAACCTTGACATTCTGTGACAATTCCATTTGTATTGGTCACAAAGAAGCCCAGCAAAGGTAAAAAATGGTTAATTACATCCTATAAAAAATATGATATATCCTTTTTTTTAAGTAATAGTTTTTTTAGAGAACACTATTTTTCATTAAAAAACCCAAAACAAACCAAAACAAAAATTATTTGAATATATTTTGCTTGTTATCCATCTCTGCAGCTCTATTTAAATCCCCAAAAGGTTATCTGAATTAGGGAAACTTTGCTAAGAAGCCCCAGCTAAATGTCTCCTGCCATGTTTATGAGCTACATTCAACTGCACTCAGAACTTCCTTTCAAGACAATGAGAGTTCTGCACATAATTTTAAAGGCATGTCGTTTAAAGGTCACTTTTCTATAAGGAATAGTATCATACTAGGAGAGCTTAACAGAATGAACAGGGCTTTCAAGCAAACAAAGCTTGAGCCACTATTCAGTAAACTCTAATAGTCAATATTTCTCACTGACTGTGGGGTGTTTTCTGCAATTTCCATCACCACAGTTTGAATTGATCATATTGAACCCTGGAGTTTTTAAATGTCCTGAAAGTAGAAATAAGCACCACTTATATGTAATCTTTTATGGCAACAACACTCCTTGTCTTCATTTCCTTGTGTCAGTTTTCCCACTCCTTTTATAATGACAGAATTAAGAATCTATATATGTAGCTTTTTCTTGAGGAATTAAAATTGTGGGAGTTAAAATATTTTCTATCTTTTAAACATAATACTAGAAGATGTCGTTATTGATTGACCAAAAATGATATATTATAAAATCTGATGCCAAGAATACCCTTTGAAAAGAACAATTTAATTGGCACACTGTGACTTATGTAAGATATATGATGACCATTAAAAGAAAGTAATCACAATCCAGAGTCACAACAGCAGAAATGCTATGGTCAGATAGATGTACTGAGTGATCATTAGAAACAGGTATTAAGTCTCATACCATATGAAAAAGAGCTCCAATCACTGATTAAATGTTCCGTAAAGCTTCATTCTGCAAGATGCCAAACACCTGCTGAGAGCAGGCCTTGCCTTCAGATGTACTCTCACTTAAGCTAGCAGAAAAGCTTTTTAAAGACTTGGACATTCCAGCAAGGTGCAACTTTGTGCTACAGGATAGTTTGGCATGGTATCTTTTCCAGATACCTAATTCATCTGGTGGTACGACACCTTACTATGTATTGTCTCTGAACTGCATCTCTGTGTGCTACAATAAGAAATAAAAGAGAAATGAGCCTGGAGACAATGAACAAAGCATACCAAATATTGTTTGTTGCTACAGAATACAATTTAGAGAATGAGAGAAAGAAAGGGACAATGTGAGAAAGAGACAGAGAAAAAAAGAGAAAGAAATAGAGAAAGACAGAAAGAGAAAGAGAGAAAAAGAAGAGAGAAATAGAGAGAGAAAGAGAGAGAGAGAGAGAAGAGAGAAATAGAGGAAGAGAGCAAGAGAGAAAGAGAGAAAGCAATCGAGAAAGCAAGAAAGAGAGAAAGCAAGCAAGAAAGAAAGAAAGAAAGAGAAAATGTTTTTTGAATATTTGGGACCCCACACATCTTGAACCAATACTTATCTGGTAAAGCATGGAATAGCAACTCTTCCAGAGAGTCTCATTTAAAGCTTTTAGAATATATTTTTTTTTGTTGTTCACTGCAAAGTAGCTAATTTGGGATCTTGAGGAAACAAAGTCATCCAACCTTTTCTAATCTTGTTTGTACCATAATACACCATCTGTACTGCAGTGCAGCCAAGCATACTGACCACGTGGCCAGTGAACACTATTTTTTCATTTGTTGTACAAACAAAGTACACAACAATTTTTTGCTTAGATATTGTTCACTTAGTCTTTAAAATGTCCACTTAGCGTTTAAAATTTGTTACCTGCTGTTTATGAACTAATATATCAATTTGAAAAAAGCATAGAGGTCAGAAAAACATATAAAGACATTTACTCATGTCTTCATAGTAGTTTGTTAGGTGAAATCAGGGAAAAAGGAAAAGGTTACTGAAGAAGAGTTAGTAGATGGGCTCTTTCCTTATGAATAAGGTTTTCTTTATTTTAGAATTTAGCTCTCAAGGACTACTAGGACAAGCAAATAAAACATTTGCCTAATAGCTCACAAATGAAAAATATGCTAGCATTTTTATCAGAGACTTTCACTCTAAAGAGTGAAAAATATATTACTTTTTTTAAAAGACCAGCAACAGATACCATGAATTATATCTTTCTTAATTCCTCTAATCCTTTGAGATAACAATATACAAATTTTCCTTTTCTTCTTTTCTTCAAATCAGACCCAGATATGAGAGTCAATTTACCTGCCAGCCTCTATGAAATATAAGTAAATAGTAACTTACCTGTCATGCAATAAATTGAAACACATTCCAGATTTTTTTGTAGGAATGGCTATCTGACTTTTTGATGGGTAAAATTATCCGGCATTGCATTAATGCTATTCAGGTTCTGTATTACAGTTTTGCGTGCAGAAGTCATTGGAGATTCTTTTGCAAAATGTATCCTAGCACTAGTTAGATAAAACAAACAAGCAGCTGCATTACTGCAAGAAGATAGAAGCTTATCTACTGACTTACAAGCAATCTCTTTAAACTGTTCCCTGGCCCAGTCAGTAAAAAATAATTTTGAAGGGAGTTAATACATTGTTTAGAAATAGCATCTGACAAGAAATACATACAAATTAAGAGAAACAGCTCACAAACTTCCATATAAGCTTATAAATTTTAAGAACCCCATTAACACTCCTTCTGTCCTTTTTATTTATCACAGAGACAGACACCAAAATAATAAAAAACCCCCATTTTTCAATAGACATTAACAAGTAATTAAACTGAATGTTTTGGAAGAGCCTTAAATAGCAATACTTTTCATTTTTATCTTCATATGGGAAGAAGTGTTCAGACAGAGCCTCTGAAAGTATGACACTGATGAAACTATACCTCCAGTGGGTACGGAATTGAGTGCTGGATTAGGCAAAATTAACCTGAATTCCATTTTACATCCATGTGTAGTCATGTCTGTGATTCTTAAGCAGAGGCGCAGGTACCAATCTCTTCATTTCCATGACCAGTGACAAGACTCAAGGAAACAGCTTGAAGGTGAGAGGGGAGGTTTAGGCTGGAGATCAGAAAAGGTTTTTCACCCCAAGGGCGATTGAGCACTGGAACAGGCTCTCCAGGGAAGTTGTCACAGCACCGAGCCTGACAGAGTTCAAGAAGCATCTGGACAGCACTCTCAGGCACATGGTGTGACTCTTGGTGGTGGTCCTGCACAGGGCCATGAGCTGGACTCAATGATTCTGATGGCTACCTTCCAACTCAGCATATTCTGTTGCTATGTTTCTTTTCTACTTCCTGATTAGCACACCCTTTCTCATCTCTACACATCATTCCTTTTACATGAAGATTTGTGTGAATAGTATGGCTTGTGGTAGGCATACAGATCTTGCTATGAAGGCAGAATGTGCACAAACTGAATCCAGAAAAATGAGGTCAATAGTGCTCCCGAGTTTCACAGTGGACAGAAAGATATAGAACATGGACAACTCTTAAGACTATATTCAGAAAGCTAAGAAACCCATATGAGCACACTGTCTGTGAATAAATCAATATCAAATTTCCTTTTTTTTTAGTCCAGGTTTAAAGATTTTAGCTTTCGTCTACCACTTTATCATCTGCAATACCAGAGAAAATATTATTCATATAAAGTGTATATATATCTCTATCTATCTCTCTCTATATATATATTCATAAAGGTTTTAACTTTTCAACATATGCACTTTTCCTAAGTAAGCATCCTTTCAGTGATGATCAATTTGGCTTCATTGAGGTCAGAGTAACTGCACTACAAGGACAAACAGCAGTGAGTAGTCAGGCTAAGTTAAGTATTAGAGAGACCTGTTTAAAGTCAAGGAAACAGAATGTCAGCTCCCAGAAGTCAAATCTATTTGAGTCAGTGAGCATACTTGATCCTGTCACCTTGCATTTTAACTCTGCACTATCTACACTTATTTTTCTCTTTCGTTCTTTTATAGCTGCGTGTACTGGCCATTCAGTGTTATTTCACTCTACTCTGCCCCAAGGGTCTTTATTAAAAAGAACTTCAGTTACCCTGCCTCCAAGGGGTGTGCATGTCAATTACAAAGGCATGTAATCAAATAGTGTTGTGCTCCTTGCACTAGGAGGAGAAGGCATAATGCATTCCTATTCATCCCTTAGAAAAATTATAACCTGCATGTAGATCATAAGCTAACATATGTTAAAAAAACCCAGGAAGCCAACTGTCTTGAAAATATGTATTGTCCACTTTATAAGTAAAACAAGAGTGTGAATCATTAGGAAAAGATCTCAAGGCTCTGCCAACATGTACAAGTCCATAAAACTCTTTTCTTATAAAATCTAGTATAAATATATCACTTCACACTGAGAGAACTCATTTCTTGCTAGTGATACCATCTAATTATTTCTCCACAAATGTCTCTTGACTCATATATTACTTGTGCAGACTTTGTAGCTTTGTATTCATTGCAGCACAAAACTAAATTTTCTGTAACCAGGACAATTCTGTGCTTCTGGTGGGTTGACCCTAGCTGGTAGCTAAGCTTCCATCCTGCCATTGCTTATGCCACTCCCGTGGGATGAGGGAGAGAAGCAGAAGTGCAAAAGTAAGGTAAAAACTGTTTAGTAGGCTAAGTAAAGATATATATGGAAGCAAAGAAAAATAAGGGATTGTCCTGGTTTGAAGGACAGGTGTCTGCTAAGCAAGGCAGGGGACCTCCCTTGGAATGGAAAAAATGTAACCCCTTTCCCTCCGAATTATCATAATTCTGAAATTAAGGGGCTTACAGGCAAAGATATGGGAAATGGAATAACAGTTCTTTACTAGTATTTATAATGAAACAAACAAGCAACAGCTACTATGGCATTAACAACAAACAGAAGCAGGAACCCAGTGAGAGCCTGCTGGCTCGCAGGTACCTTTGATGCAGTGATGGTCTCAGCCAGCAGGGGGCGCTGGTGGTGCGAGCTCGGGGAGCACGTGGCGATGGTGTTGTGGATCCCCCCCACACACACACAGTTGGGAGGGGGAGGGATGGAAAAAAGAAGTTTTACTTTCACAAACCCCCCCTTGAGCAGTCGATCTCGGTGTCCTGGCAAGGCTCTCAGGAAAGGAAGGCAGCAGGCTGGGCCGGTGGGGTGTCTCTGCAGGCAGGGGGTGCAGAGGCTGCAGCACCGTGAAACCCAGAGCAGCGCCGGAGCAGCGGCGGGGACCGGGCAGCGGCAGCCCAGCCTCCAGCAGAGCAGGGAGAGGCGAACTCAGGGATCCCAGGCACCCACACAGATGGTGACAGATCCTGGTTCCGGACAGAGACTCCTTCTGCAGCAGAAGAAACAGCTCTCCCCCCGAGGTCCAGCAGCAGCTCCTCCAAACGTTCTCCCTGGCGGCCCAGAGCGATACTGCCAGTCCACTCCTCCAGCCAAACCTTTTGCCCGCCCCAAACTCCAAGGTACCCCCACCCTGCTGAGAGAAGACTGTCCCAGATTCACAATACCTGCTCACCTCAGCTCAATCACTTCTTTTTTTCCCCTTAAGTACCCGGCCATTATGGTCCCTTAGCAACTGATGGGGAAAAAATTCCACAGGTGAGGAGAAACAAAAGGGAGGAAAAACCCAAACCCCAACAGGAATTCATTCACTGCTTAACATTAGCAGGCATATGCTCAGCCTGTTCCTGGGAACAAGCACCTTAGCATGGATAAAATTACTTGGTAAGACAAGCAGTACAACCATGAAAATACCATTTTCCTCTTCCATTCCATGAGCTCTTTTACTTGAGTACTATGTCATGTGATATGGAATATCCCTTTGGTTTTGTATATCAGTTCCAGTTATTCCTCCCAAAATCTTACCTACTTGCTGGGGAAGATGGGGAGAAGGCATCCCAGCCAGGAGCAAGGCAGTGGGAGGGACACTGAGGAAACCTCAGCACTGGGCATCAGGCACATCCCTAGGCACAGTCTGAGGACAGGCTCAGCTTGAGCCCAGGAGTGAGCCCAGCTCAGCAGGGCCCATGGCCAGGCAGGGCAGGGCTGTGGGGGCTGGAGGCCAGCCCTACTGCAGCTTCCCTGGGCCTAGCAGCATCAGCTGATGTGGGGCTGATGTGGGGTTCTGGGTGTGGGCAGTGGAGGGGAGGCACTGAAGAGGGGCACTGTCCTAGCACTGCTCTTCAGGTACTGACAAAAGTTGTCTCTGTAGGCAATTTCACTCTTTCACTAATTATTTCAATCACAATCAAAACATGCTGCCTTGTGTCAAAACAGCCTTTTCTCTTGTCATGGAGCAGCCATAAAGGAGTTTTTGCCTGAATACGAAATAAGTGTAATTCTGGAAATACATATGATATTAGGTATTTTTTGTTCTATATTCTATATTCTGCTTCACCTAGGTCTTTTATGTTGCATCTAGTGTCTGTATGATTGGTTAATGCTGTCTGGCTGCCAAATTCCCTTTCAGCTACTCTCTCACTTTCCATTCTCATGAGATGAGATGGAAAAGCTCATGAGTTCACATAAAGACAGAGAGGTCCCTTCCCAGCTACTGTCATGGGCAAGCAAGTTTTGACTTGGTGTCCTCCCACATGCTTGAAAGTAATCTTCTCTAGTGCCTGGACCACTACGTCTCAGATTTCTTCTCTCAACTTATTGTTGCCTCTATTTTATTCTCATTCTTTTCAAGTCTCTTATCCCTCCACTATCTGACATTTTTTTGCCCATTTTTATTGTGTTTTCTGGAAGCCACTACCCCCCATCTGTGTCACAGCTGTGTCCCGTGGTGGGTGGGTTGAATTGAACCACCCGTGTCCAGCATGGGGCAGCCCCAGGCCCCACTGCCATCATCTTGCTACACCCTCTACAATGGCTGGAGTTTTATTTCACTTCCCATCAAAGGCTTATTAAGTTTAGAATCTGCTACTGAATTTCAGAATGAAAGGATGGTAAGGGAGGAAAAAGGAACATCTATAACCTTTCCTGGATACTAAAATTATTTTTTTCATTCTCATATTGATCACTGTTTTTTTGCCTCAGTGTCTCAGAAAGCGTCTCAGAAAGCATCACAGAAATACGAAAGGAAATCAGCCTAGCTCATAGCTGTAGAATGCACATAGAGAATAAATACCTGACAGAAGGTTAAATAATAGAGGAGAAGGAATTGAGACTATGAACCATCACAAAAGAATTTAAAAACTGATTGTCAAAGAAGCAAGGTCAGTAAATTGTAAACAAAAATAAATACATATTCCTTCCTCTAAAAATGTCCTTTACTTCTCTGAATTACAAAAACATACTTTTATTTCTCTCACTGTACTCTGCTTCTTTACCTTTCTCAGCCTGAAGACAATACAACATTGTTTCTATCCTCTTGTGTCATATAGGAGCTTGGTTGTTCTCAAACACTGGGTAGCATCCTACCACTCATAACTAAGTGGGAATGTTATTACCTCTCATTCAAAAAATTTAGTTCTATCCTGTAACCATCTAGATGCCTAATGCTTGGTGACAGCATTAAATATATTTTTGTTTCCATGGTTCTTTCTTTTCTATACAAATACATTTTTTTCTTTACACAACTGTGACATCAACACTAACAAATGCAGTTGTGCTGTAGTCTGTTTTGCATACTTTCAGTCTTCCACAATGCATTCTGTGATGATTTTAGTAGCAAAGCAAACAAAAAAAATTAATTATTGGGAGTTTAAACATTGTGAGAAAGGACTTTGAATTATTTTAGTTTGATGAATTCTGAACTTTGTAACAAACTCATTCATTGAAGACTTGATCAATAGAAGAGGGAATTTAAAATCTTTATCAATATATGCAGCAGCAGGAAATAAAATACATAGGAGGGAATAACACACATTTGACACAGATAAGACTGACAAAATATTGCTGCCTAGAAATTATTATTTTGCTTTTTTTCAAAGTAATTTTATAAATATTCATCTTGGGAACTTCTAATGGAGAAAAAAATACTCAGACCTAGCAATACTGGATATGATGAAAGATAGAGGAAGAGGACATATTCCTTCCTCTCCACAACAAAATAAACTTCCTCCTAAACTCAATATACTAAGATGATAAAAAATTACGAACAAAAGAAACAGTTTCAAGGCATAAATATGTATTACCAAACCAGAGGAGATTATTTTCTCCAAAAGTAATTTTTCTTATGGCTATACTACCAACTTCAATAAATTGTTAGAGCATGCATTTATGGATTTTTAATATAAAAGATAGTATAAACAGACAATATATAAATATAGTTTTTAATAGCCTTTATATCATATTAACACTTATTTGTTAGCAGCTAGAACAAGAGAACTAAAAAAGAAGAGGCATCAAATTGGCTATGTCAGTGATATATATGAGAGAACACAGTATGCCTCTGTTTTCTAGTGTGTGTCAGAAAAGAAAAGCAAAGATGCATTGTCACTCACTTCTGCAAACACACATGCATACATACAAGAAAGGCAACCCATGTAGTCACAGAAAGCGGACTAAAACCAGCTAATTTTAGCAGTCTATAACAATTTGCATAAATTGGGATCACAGATGCAAGATATTTAGTTTCATCCAGGACTGTGTGGCTGTGTCAAACTGAAAATACAATGATATATATTACCAAATAACTTACAACAACAATTATGAATTATTCTGTTGTTGTAAATTAACAGTTGAGAATAAAATCCTTGCAAATACCAGATGCAACCCGCAGAGAAAACAAACATGATCATATTTAGGCTGAGCATTAGATTTAGATTTGTCCATAAAAATACTGTGATCTGCTGCTAGTGACTCCACATCTGTGCTTCTGAGTTTACTCTTTAATGTATGCAAACCACAAGAATGCTTTCCTGCTTTTCAGTTATGCTTTTTATAATGAATGGTACTTTGACTTCATAATAAAAAACACCAAGAAATTTTCAGAAATGTATTGAACATAATATATGTAAGAAAATATGGAAAACAAAGTGGAAAGCTGTTCTACAGTTGCACTGGAATACCAGTCCCTGTTATAGGATAGCCTTTTAATCTGTCAAACATTGATCATTCTAACTGGGAGTCATTTTCTGTGAAGATCATGTGATAGTGAAGAAAGGAAGTCATACAGGACTCTGAGAGACACAGAGCACATATATATTGTTCCTTGCAAACTGGCTATTTAATAATGGAGATTCTTAACTGAGAAGTGCTTCTTTGTAAAACCACTTTAATTTATTTTGTATTGCTGCAAAACCAAAGCAGTTATGACACTGGCTGAATAGGTAGTACACAAATGTATATCTGACATGTCAGCTTTAGTCTACAGATTTAGGATTATACTTTCTTACAGTCTAAAAACTCCTCACAGTCCTCACTCAGTGTCCGTATGTATTTGGTTTACATAGCAAAGTTTGATAGTAGGGGGTGCTGTGCAGGTAACTTCCATGAGAAGACACTGGAAACTGATGGAGGCTGTCCCTCTGCAGCCCGTGGAGGGCCATGGTGGAGCCAACAACCATCTGCAGCCCAGGGAGAAACTCATACTGGAGCAAAGAGATGTTCCCAAAGTAAGGTTTGATCTTGTGAAGAACCTGCAAAGGAACAGGCTTCTGGCAGAACCTGTGATTCTATGGAGAGAAGACCAAGCTGAAGCAGTTCTTGAGGAACTACTGCTTGTGGCAGGGACTGACATTGGAGAAGTTAATGATCGAGTGTATCCCATGGGTAAAACCCCACAATTTATCAGAAGAGTATGAGGAGAAAGAAGTAGCAGAGATAATATGCTATGATCTGACCACAACCCCCATTCTTCATCCACGCATGCCACTTAGATAGGAGTAGGTAGAGAAATCAGAAGGGAAGTTGAGCATGGGGAGAAGGACAGGGTGGGAGAAAGATGTTTTTAATATTTGGGTTTATTTCTTCATTATCCTATTTGGATTAATTGGAAATAAATTAAATTAATTTCTCTAAGCTGAGTCATATTTTCTTGTGACAGTAACTGGTATGTGTTCTTCATCCTTATCTTGATGGACAAGCTTTTCATCATATTTTCTCTCCTTCTGTTGAGAAAGGGCAATGATAGAGTGGATTGGTGGACACCTGGAGGCCAGTGTAGTCAACACACCACAATAACGGAAAAGTTTTGGTTTTGTTATTATTAGTACATTCTGCCTCCTTTTTGTACTTCTTAATAAGATTTTTTCTAAGAATAAATTAATTAATAATATGCTTACTCACAACTAATTTGCTCAGCTCAGAAAACAATAGAAGTATGGGCCTCAGTTATTGCAAAACATTGTGCGTGTAAAAATAGGTTGTAATACAATCTTCAGTGTGGCTAAAAAGTGAGCTGAGAAAGGCTAATAAGCTGAAAAATCTAAATGTACTGTTCTTTCCCCCCCTCACATTTACAGTTATAATTTCTTTTGCTTAATATGATTTGACTGAAAAAGCAAGGATGAGAATATCCATATATCTAAGAGAACTACAGAATAGATGTAATTTTAGATATTGTTTTTCATGTGGATCACAAATGACAGAACTGTATTTTCAAGATATCAGAATCCATAAACTAGGTATAATTTAAAAATAATTCTTAGAATTACCATTTAGGTAACTGAGATGCAAATGATTTACAAAATTGCCCAGTATATAGAGATCTCACTTTGTCAATTTGTCCATGTTCTAAAGCTCCTTCTAAAAATGAGGAGAAGCAATAATGGTCTTTTAAGCCCAACTGATCTTTGCAGCCACAGTTTGTATGGGTTCTGCTTTATACTTGTTCCTGGAAATAAAGCAATTAGTTCTGAAGCCTATAAAGTATTGTTTCTAAAGATTTGCAGTGGTTGTATGTCTTGCCTCAGGAACTGATCTGTAACGCAAAGGACCACAATCATGTGGAAAGCCCAAGGCAAACAATTCTGGCTCCCCTTGAAATAAACTGAAGGAGTTAAGGCAGAAAGAGTGTGCAACATATTTTAAATAAGACTTTGGGTGCAGAACTGCTGGCAAGGAATAAATCAAGTAGTTCTCAAGGCAAGGGCTATTCTGTATTAAAGTGTTTTTTTCTATTTTTAAACAAGTCACAGATAATTAAAACAATTGAATATTCCCTTAAAACTAATCAAAATTATTATACTATAAACCAGAGAGAAATTCTGCTATATTAGGTATTAAAAAACCTACAAAAAATAATAAAAGCTTTGAATAGCAACAATTAAACCTAGGCACACTATTCACACAAAACAGTTGTGGGTTGTTTTTCCTAGTCTCAACATATTTTTCTTGTCAAAGACTTAAATCTGCTACCTTTCTATCTCTGATGAGATTCTTTTTCCACTACTAGCAGATTCTATACAGCCCCATAATAGTCTTAGTTACATTGTGTTGAACACCCCATAAAAAAACACTGCCTAAATATCTGAACTAATTTGTTTTCTCAGAGTCAGATCATGAATCTGTACATGGTGCATCCCTGATAGAATATATTCCTTTTCAGAAAAAAATCAGAGTAATCACTTTGCAAGACATAATTACTTTTCCTTGGGCATGTCACTTAAAAAGCAATTCATCTCACTTAATTTTAGCCATGCTTAATTGATAGGTATATGGCTTGCAAGAGTTGTCTGTAATCTTTTTTTCCAGAGACATCTGTCTGTCTGTACTAATTATTATGAGATCCTGGATGGTTAGTTTGGATTAGATGTCTACATTTTGAAAGTTGGAGAGGGATTATTTTCCCTCTTGCTGCCACAAGGGTGCTTTATGTAGTACTGTTACCATAGTGATTTACAAGAATATTAAAAAACTCCATCAACTTTACTTACTTTTGAACCACAGATGAAATTACATTAAAAATTAGCTAATGTGATACCAAATCTGAGCAATGGTATTTAAATGGATTTATGACCAGGGGTCTTCACCTCTGTCAGCCATATTTTCTTGTCTTCTTGTCATCTTTAGTTGTAAGAGAAATTTCTTTCAGATATTGCAGAATCATATAAAATTCTATTCTGGAAGTGACATCTAGACATCATCTGGTCCAAGCTTTGTTTGAAAAGCCTTGGATTAGGTCATGCAGCATCAATCCAATTCTGGAATAATTCCTGGAGGAAAGACTTCACCAGTTCTCTGAGTGACCTAATCCTATATATAATTGTTTTCATGATAATAAATTTTTTCCTACATTCAGACAGAATTTTCCCTGAATTATCTTATGCCTTTTCCCTCTTACCTATCCCCATGTACCTTTCTCCACCTCCTCTCAAATTGTTTTTAGGTCTTGGAAGAGTCCCTCATAGAGGGTGCATTCAATCTCATCATCCCAACCATATATAGAGATACTGAATACTAACTGATGCAATATCAATCTCTGAAAAACTACACTCATGAACAAGTTATTGTTTGGAATATTAAATGACACCCTTTCAGCCTGGCAATTTAGGTTGTTTTCTATCAGTTCAGTGGTCTTCCTTTCCAATCTGTATCTTGACAGGGAACCAACAAGAATGTTGTGGGAGACCATGTCAAATGCTTTGCTAAAATCAAAATACGCAACATCCGCTGCTCTGCCTTCATCCACCAAACATCACAGAATACAATGGGGTTGGTCAAGCACAATTTACATTTGGTAAATCTGTGTTACCTTTCCCCATCACTTTTTACTCTTTGCTTTGTCCTTCATGTGCTGGGAATTTTCTTCCATGAGGACCTATTAATTAACTTTCATAGTGACTGATGTGATGCTAACTGGCCTGCGGTTTCCTGGATCTTTCTTTTTACCCTGTGTATAGATGGATGTATTCTTTTCCTTTTCAGAGTAATTCAGGATTCCCCTTGGACCCTATAACCATTTCAGAGATGACAGAGAATGATTTTGCAAGGATGTCATACAGGTCTCTTAGCACCCTGATGTATCCTGTCAAACCCCACAGGTGTGTATATGTCCAAATTGTTCAGATGTTCTCTTTATCATTCTCTGCTCTTTGCTTCATCATTGCTCTTGGCAAAGAGAATTTGGAACTGGCTTTAACTGTGAAGACTGAGGCAAAGAAGTCATGAAGTACCTCAACTTTTTTATGGTATTTGTGAGTAATTTCCTAGTTCCATTCAGAAGTGAACCTACATAGTCCTTGCACATGTGCTGTCCACTTACATAGATAGAGAACTTTATTTTTTTAACATTGCTCTTATAGGTTTGAGCTCCAGCTGAGATTTTGACCTCTTAATGTCACCTGTAAATGCTCAATCGCTGTTTCTATATACCTCTTTTGGAGCCTTTCCATACCTATTTCTTGTTTTGTTTTGGTTTTGGTTGCTTTTGGTAGGGTTTGCAGTTGCTTTGTTTTTAGGTTTTTGTTTTGGTTTTAATTTTTTGGTTAATTTAGTTTTGGTGGGTTTTTCTATGGTTGCTGTTTGCTTATTTGGTTTTTAAATTCTTTCACTAGTCTAAACAAGCTGGTCTTTATGTTATTCTTGTTCCTTCTCTGGCTGAGTGTGTGGACTGATTCTTTAAGAAAGTTTCTGAAATTCCCCCAATATTCCTTAGCTCATTTGCTCTTCATGACAGACTCCCAGGGGTCACTCTCTGAAGAAGTTCTGTCATTCTGAAATCCAGGTCTTTAGTCCACTTATTTTCCTCATGGTCTATCAGATCTTAAAACTCTGTGATCTTATGGTCAATGCAACCAAGACTACCACTGATGGTCACATTTCAAAACAACTCTTCTTTATATATACGTCCAGAAGAGCACCTCTCCTACCTGACATATTCAACAACTGAGTAAGGAAGTTGTCCTTGATATATTTCAGAGATCTCCTGAATTGTTTGTGTGCCACTGTATTATTTTCACAGCAAATAAAAGTACAAGAGTATAACTGAAGTCCTTCACGAGAACCAGAGTGTGTAGACCTAAGGCTTCTTTGAATTGAGGAAGGTTTTGGCCATAAATTCTTCCTTAATGTGTGGTCTGTACAGAGATAGCAGATCACTACCACAAGGTGTCCATTGATGGTGATTCCTCTAATCTTGACCTATGGCATTTGACAGACCTGTCCTGTTTTTCATATCTAACAGCTATGTGCTTATGTCAAAGTTATAGAGAAAAGGGGTGGAGTTTCTAGCATTGTTTAATTCCATACCACCCATGATGGATGGGGCTAAGTAAATGTTTTGTGAAATGTTTTATGTTGCTTGAATGTTGCTCTAAAACTTTGACCAAAGCTCTCTGATTTTCTTAAATTGCTGGTAAATTTTTTGTTGTTTTGACTTCTTGAGAATATCTTGTTGATATTTCTCATATGTGTCTAGCTCAGATTACATGAAAAACGAAGTCATTGTAAGTGTCTCATTGAGTAAGGTTTTGGGAGCCTTACAGCAGGGGAAAGAGGAAAGCTTGAGTGGGTTTAATTTTCTCACTGTATTTCAAACCAGCACATTTTTCGCTGGTCTTTTACACAGAAAATGATACTTCCTTCTCTTCTATCCTCTGTCTCTCCCAAGTAGAGAAATATAAAATAAGATTATGGGACTAAGTTAGTCTCAGGTAGGTACATTTAGCTGAAAGGAATCACATGTTCTCTTTCGAGTCTGGAAAATAAGAATAGTTACTCTGATTCTACCAAGACACTTAAAATTAAAGACATCCAATTTCTGAAAAGCCTTTGAGTATATTTAGCTGCTTCCACCAGTATGGTAGTGTCTTGATTTAAAACAATTTATATGGGGCAGACACTCCAAAATAACTTACTCCCCTTTTAGTTTTAACCACAACCCCTTTCTCCAATAAGGAGAGACAAAGGCAAGAAGATATGTGAAAAAATACCAGTTTACTAGAAAACAAAACAAAACAAAAAGACAAAAAAATAAACAAAAACCCCAACCAGCTACAACCAAGAAAAACAATCACTAGATATAAAGGTGCTAAATCCCATGGAATCCCTGAGAAAAAAAGGAAAAAAGATGTGGGGAAGTTCATCCCCCAGTATGGTGGCCTTGGTAGCTGACTACATTGTCCAGGGGACAAAGACAAGATGGCAGAGAAGCCACCTTCTCCTGCCCATGTGGTGGAGAGAGCAAATGAAAAAAACAACCCAAAGCAGCTGAACCTCCGTGATTACAAAACTCCCTCTTCCCCCAGCAACAACCAATGGGAAATCAGGGGAAAAAAAAAAAAAAAAAGAAATCTGGAGAACTGTTGCTGTCCAAAACAAGTCAAATGCTGCTGAGCCGTTTGCTCTGTGCCACTGGACAGTCTCTCCCAGCAGTGGTGGGTCCATCAAAAGTGGCAGCTGGAACTAGGTCAGCAGCTGGAACTGGTGGAGTGTGGGCTGCAGAAATCCCACTTTTCCTCACCCAGTTGTCTTGAGTGGCTACAGTGAAAAAATGTCCAAAGATCTTGTTCTCCCCAGGTCCAGAGACAGGGGTCGCCCTCAGCAACTGTGGACAAAAAAAAAGGGGCAATGAAATCCTTAAAGGGGCTTTTAAAGAATCCTGGCACCCCCACCTGCACAAACCCAGGGCAAGAGAATCTGGTGGTGCTTCTATCCTCTGTGTCTTAAAGTGACTGTACCAGTCTTGGACAGATTGGTGTAGAAAAAATATAGAATATAATACACATTTTCTGGGTTACCCAGGACAGGTGGAAAAGAGGAGCTAGCCCATAGATATATTTGGACCTTAGGTTCCAGTCTATTTTATCAGCAAAAAGATGAAAAAGTATGTTGCTGTGTTATCATAGTTAGTTCCATTTTATCTACCTGCGTCTTTACAAATTATTCATGAAAAGGTGACAAAGAGGCTCAGATAATAACTATGTCCATGTGTCATTATCTGTGGAAAGGTGTTACATCTCTTCAGTGAAAAGATGTCCAGTTTTACTACAGTATAATTTACAGATTATCTCATAAAACAATCTTATTTTATTTTAGGTTAATTAAAAAGTTTTGTTTTCACCATGCTGATGAAAATTCTCATTTTCTAGACCAGAAAAAAAAAAAATGTATGCATAATAAAAGGAATTAAAATAACCCTACCTTTTTTGTAAGAGCTTTCATTTAAGTAGAAATTTGTCATCATGGAGGCTTCTTTATATTTGTTGTGTTTCTTCAAATATGGTTTGAATCAAAGAATTATCCTCCCACATTTGATAATAATTTGAAATCATGCTAATCTCTGACACAGCAGGTTTTTGATAGTCATGTAAAACCTTAATATCAGTGCTTCAGGCAAGGGTGACAGATGTAATCATCTTCTGTAATTCATGTTTAATATCTGAGTGACAGAGAGGAATCATATTGTATCCTTGATCTCAAATCCTCAACTATGCTATATCAACCACCCCTAGAAAATACTTGTGAAAATTGCTCAACCTATTCCAAATTTAATAATACTAAGAAGATATTTCTATCAGCATAAAAACTGACCCAACACAAAGGCATTATTTGTAAAGAAAAATATATATTTTACATTCTTCTAAACTCTCTTCTGCAGTGTCGACATCCAAGAGAGATTTCTGTTACCCACATTTCACCTGTCCAGAATACTGATAAAAATTGGGAAGTAGTTTGACACATGAAAGATAATATCTTCATCCTCTAGTTCTTACAATCTGCTTACCTTTTGAAGAGTATCTATAAACAATAAGCCTAAGGAAAGTTATATTTGCTTGTTGTTTTAGCTTTTTGTAAAAAGGAATGGTTGTTGTGAAAAGACACATCTTTTAAAAGTGCTAATAAAATTTGATGTGCAAACATATTTACACAATCTAAATTTTATATTTGCAATGAATTCATGAGATATTTAAGAAAGGACAAAATATTGCATGTGTCTGAAGGACCTGTACAAGTAGAAAAGATTTCTATACAGGAGCACACAGACAGTCCTATGTTCTGACTAGATTCTGAAATGGTTAGATATGACCTGTGTCTGTGCATCAGCTTGCAGAGCTGAGCCTGGAAAAACTAAGTTCAAAAAGTATATAAATTTCCATATCATCTGTGTCATCATACACATTTTTGGTTTCCTTTATTGGATAATGATCAGCTCTATTAGGCACTTAGACATACCCTAATCTTTTCAAACAACTCCATACTGCTATTATCTTAAGAAAGAAATGCAGCAAGTATAATTTCCGTGTCTGTGCATGTATTCTGTCACTTATTCCATAGCAGTTAAGTTTGATCTGAAATGACACAATTTTTACATTGATGTTATTGTAGCTCCCAAGGAATATGGAGATGACATGACCAAGAGAATTATTCTCAGTAGAGAATGGTATTATCTGTCAGAAGAACACCTTTGTTTAGCACAGTGCCTGAGTAATAGATTCATTGATCATTGGGAGAATATTCATGGTAACTATCTGGTCACCTTATTCTTGTGTGTTCCCTGTTATTTACACCAGGATACAGAGTTCAACAGACCTTTCAGGTGACCTATTTTAAGGCCCTGAGAAACCAAACAGGATTTGAGCAGTGAGGTATGAGTTTAGGGGGAAAAAAACAACAAAAACATCGATAGAAATACTCAAAAAACAAAAACCAAAGAATGGTTTACTTCCATACAGCCAAAACAAGAAACTATGGCTTTGTATTTTGATTTCAAACCACACAAAACCTTTCCAATTAATCTTCTTGTAAAATAAAGTTGCCATCTGAACAAGTTTTTAAAATATTTGTAGTTAGGAACATGAAAGAAAGAAAAAAATTATTATTTTCCAAGCAAGGGGTAGTATGAAATGTAGTCTACTCTGTGACATTAAAAAATAGTGTAGCTTGTGTATATATTACATATATGTACATATGTTACATATAACTAGTACTACCTGTCTATAGAATAAAGGTACTTCTTATCTTCAGGTTTAAGGACAAAATGGAGCCAGGCTAATGATAAGAAAGAGAAGAAAGAGAATGATAAGAAAGCATGATTTAATATGGAAGAGGAGGTGGAAGTAATAATATATGCTTCACTCAAATACAGGTGCATCAGGATTTGTTTTTAAACAGAGATTTGCTCCCCAGGAAAAAATATGGTTTTTTTTTTCACTTACTCATTCCAGGTATAACTTCAGGGAGGAATCTCTCCTTACTTTTGTGTAAAAAATGAATTTTTATAATCAGTTGAATTTAGTTTACTCTTGTTTTAAGAGAGAGGAAAAAAAACCACCCAAATTTGAAAACCAGCTTAAGATTTTTGTAATGCAACCAAGCTAGTAATAAATATCAACTATTAAATAGAAATATGAATAACAACTTTTACATGTTTTATACAAAATTAATGCTAAGTCCTATTAATGATAAATATTTATTTATGTGATGAGGTTTGGGTTTTCTTAATTCATCCTATGGCAATGGTATTGAATATTACTACTGACAGTGGTGATAGTTTTTCTTGGTTTTGTTTTCTTCTGTCCAAAACATAAGTTTATTAAATAAATATTTATAAGACAAATCACACTATGATTATGTGCCAGACTTGGTTAGAAGTCATACCTGTATTATTATTTAACACAAATACACTATAGATGGATCAATCTAATTACAATTACTTTTTTTTTAATTTTCATTTGTCAAAGGTAACAGCAGAATAGACCTTCATGATTTCCATTAGCAACAAATGCATTTTGTATTCCTCTGCTTTCTAGATCCAAGCTGGCTGATTTTACAAGGAAAGGAATATTAAATATTGATTACAAATAGCAGTAATTACAGGATAAAACAAAGTATTTTGATCATAAAAATAGGGAAAGAATTTAGAGTTAAAGATGAAGATTCTCTTTGTTGTCTTCTATTTCTTCTATATTCTTTACAATGCACAGTTTTTTTAAGAAAGAATTTTATAATTACCTTAAAAAATACACACTGTTTTGCAGATTGAAGTGGAAGGAGGTATGTACAGTAGAAATTGACCTTCCTAATAAGAAAATACTACTTTATCTAATCTTCGTAACTCAAACACTAATCTAATTCATCAGACCAAGGCTCAATTTTTTTTTTAAAGTTTTAATTTTAAGTTGCTGCATAGGATGATCTGAGAATTCTTTTTCCCTTATTATATTACCCATCATACGCACCAATGGTAAACAACTTGTGACTTTTGATCCATAGGTGTTTGTTAGGTGATGTAGCAGAGGCTTTCTGTTTAGGAGGACAGCACACATCCAGCAGGAGTGCCTTTGATATGTGGTAGTTTTTTTTTGTCATGTTGCCATATGAGTATTTTATGCATAGTTGAGAAGGTCTAGAGTAGTAGATATTCCACACTTTTGCAATTGAATATTATTCTTTGGAATTTCTTTACATACAGGAAGGAAAATAAAAGGCAGCCTTCAGTCTATTTTAAGAATGTTAAGACAGAGAGATATAGAGTAATGATTTCTTCAGAAGTTTAGAAATACAAGACATTTATTAACCAAACTCTAATAATGTTTTTTTAATATATTTTTTTAAATAGCTTGACTTTTTTTTAGGATCTAGAATTACTTGCATATAAATAAAAATCTAAGCAATATTGGCTCGTTCAAACTGTCTTTCAGAGAAGAAGTGTTGGTCCTGCACATATCTGAAAACATGATGAAATTATAGACAGTAAGATAAAAAGAATACTATAAAATTTTGTAATTAAACCTTAAATACTTTCATGTATGAATTATGATATACTTAGGTCCCTAAAAGCACCTCTATAAAAGCTTGTCAAGTTATTTTTATGAGCCCAAATTGCTATTTAAATATTTAATATTAAAAAATATCTATTTAATGAAGAAATTTATGTTCATTTTCTTAGTGAAGAGGGATTTTAACTTTAAGTACTTCGTGACTNTTAGTGAAGAGGGATTTTAAGTACTTCTTTAAGTACGTCGTGACTGGATAAAACAAAAAGGTTGGTTCGTATTGTATGCAAAAAGGTCATGTAACATAACAAATTATTTTCCAGGAAACGTCAATTTAGTGGTAAAATCTCAGGGAAATTTACGAGATCTATTATTTTTGCACTGTGTGTTTGGTTTTAACTTCTTTAGACTTTTAGGACTTTCAGAATTTTTTCAAAGTCCAGGCACTTCACATACTAGTTTACATGATGGATAGTTTCTTAGCATTTCAAAATTTTAGTGTTTGCACTTCTGTTTGAGACAGTAATCCTCAATTTTTCTGTCTGAGTTTTTTTGTTTTGTTTTGTTTTGTTTTGTTTTTTTATCGTCAACATCACTCCAGCTTTAAACTTTACATTCTTATTTACTTTAAATCTACATTCTCCTTTTTGTTAGCAGTAGATTACATACTTCAGTTTTCAAAACATTCCAAATGTTTTAGACATTTTCATGTATATTTAATACAAGTGATACCCTGAAGTTTACTGCCTGAATGGTTTTTAATGCTGTGAAAAGATGAAAATATCTCTTATTTGTTGCTTTTGAAAAATAGTAATCTATTGGGTAAGTCATCAATTTTTCAACTTTTTTTCTCTATGTAAAAGAGTGCCAGGATGATGAGTGAAAATTTAAACTAATATGATGATGAGCATTTAGAGAATAAATTGTAATGCATGTATTAAATTTAAGAAAACTACGTATTTATCTATAAAAGCTTTTACTTATCCAATAATCACAAGTTTAATCTACAAGTTTGCATGTTTAATTCTAAATTATAACTTTTTTTTTTATTAATTTATTATCTCTTCATTATCTCTTTTTCATTTTTGAACACAAAAAACTTTCTTGATGAAGCTCCTTTTATGGAGAGAATTTTTAAAAAAATATTTTAAATAATGCATTGGAATATTTTCCTAACTTTATAGTCTCACATTGGAGTAAGTTTTTTGTAGTTTAATAGTTTTCAGACCATTAAATTTTACCAGTTTTTTTTTTTTTTTCAGAAAAGGTGTTATTTTTCTGGGCAGGAAATATTCAGAAATGTTTAACAATAATTCCCATTTTTGAATTTCCAAATTTCTTAGTATTTACCTTACTCTGTCTTCCTTCACCAGGAATATGGTTTGGTCCTGCAATTTAAAAAACCTAAAAATTAAAACAAAATTTCCTCTAATAGATATTAAGATAATAAGAATAGAATATTTCATGTCATCACAACAGAAAAATATTTCATATTACAGGATACTCATAAAAAAATTATAGCTGTGTGTTAAGCATTTTATGTAGAAAACACCTCCCTATAGTCCTTGAAATTGTAATTTAGAAATCTTAAAATCCTCTGGGTAAAGATTTTAAATATTTATCGATGTAGCCCTTATAAAATCTTCATAATTCTCCAAGACCACTGTATTTTTTAGACTAGGATTCAAAAAGTGAAATGATATCTCCTATGGCAAGTGAAAAGGTCAATCTATATATTTCAAATTGATTTGTCAATTGGTATGTGTTGCCACTTCATGACTGATTTCTTACACCTGTGTTTCACCTGTACTCTGAAGATAATAATAACAATTCCTATTGTATACTTGATTGCAAGCATTACTCTCCGAATTTAGAAAGAGATTTTTATGAAGGGTTGTAGAACACTTTTATGATGCTGTTTAAAAGATGAGTATATGTTGAATGTAGCATCCTATCACTCCTACGCTTTTTGAAAATTGTCTGTCATCTGGAAAGCACCAGATTGTGAGTGAAATCTGTAGGAGAACCACATTAGATACTTATAGTTACAGAACTCTCACAGGAGTGCTTGCTTTTGTGCTCTGGTGAGACATTGTGTCAGTAAAGAACAAAGTATTACAGGAGCTATAACTTTTATGGTTCTTAGTGTGCTGGACTTGTCGCGAAAGAAGCATGTCTATTCCATCCTAGAAAAGAGATTAATCCAATATAGCAGCACCCAGGGATAGAACATTTATGGATAGCACTTCAGGGAACTTACATCTCTGACAATCAGCTGACATTTTTTAGACTATGTCCTCCTCAACAGAGAGAGTTGGTAATATTCTCTGGTTCAAAATATATGAAAGTTGAGATTATCACTGACATTTAGAAAGCTTGCTGAATCAATGGAAAAGTTCTGACCCTAGTTTACATCTTTCTTTACTGTCTTATTTCTTTTGACCAAAATTATAAATAAAGAATTCGGCTATCAAGAAGAGATATTTCTACAGTGATTTTTCCTTCTAAGAGAAAATAAGTTGAGTCTTGAAAATTAGTAATATTCCAAACACTAAAGAACTAACCTTGCTGAAATTTGCACAAATATAATGAATGCAGTACTATTCTCATTTATTTCTCATGAAATTCTATTATAGTAAATGGATTGATACTGAATAAGACCTCACAGAATTAAGCTCATTGATTCAGAACTAAAGGTCTAAGTGATAGCATTCTTCCTTTGTATAGTAGATTACTTCAGAATTTTGTACAGCTAATGGGTGAAACAAATTACTCTATTTTTAATAACATCATTAAATTGTATACATAAATTTTATATGTCTGAGGTACCAAAAAGCAGCAAAAGAAAATTAAATACTCCACAAATATACAAAAAATTATTTTACTTATTACTTAACCAGAATCTAGAGCTTAATACTCAATAATAAAAATGGCAGCTCAATCATTGCCCACATAAACAAAATAATTCTTATATATGCTTTGCGATTATAACCCTTGCAAAAATACTCTAAACATTTTAAAATCTAAGGGACAGCCACTGTGTAAATATCTGAAAGTATTCTATCTCCTTCCAATTTAGATTCCTAATTTTAATTTTTTCCTAAAGTTAAACAAATTCTTTTTTTTTTTCTAAGCACATCAAATAGAAATTGTATCTTCTGAAACAAAGCAGAAGGATCAACCTCATCTCCTGATCTTATATGCTGAACAGTTTTGCAATTAGTGCATTCACTCTTGATGTGAAACAGAATTTCAACTGCCTTTGCAGTGTGATGGGGCTCAAATTCCCAGATATCACATGCCACAGTGTACCTGATTAGCACAAGTTGTTTATTATTTGGTGGTTTTCCACTATGCACCATACAATGAACAGCCTATGTAAAAGTGTTTATACACCACCCTCATTCAGGTGCACTCATTCCCAGATTATTTCCATTTTTGGCAGTTAAAGTAGCTTCAAGAGGAAATCTACTAATGATAGTCCTAAAGTTTCCAATCTAGCGTATCAATTTGTAGCTAAAGTATTCAAGGGCATGTGACTTTAAATCTTCCTCACATGGGATTTAAACCAAATTCATTAATTTCTTAAGTTTAATCTTAAATAGTTAAGTAAGCACTACAGATTTCCATTTCTCTTTATTTTTTAAGTCTTGCCAACTAATGTGCCTTCTATCATTTCATATCCTCTTAAGAATGTAATGATACATTTTCCTTCTGTAAAAGAATGCTTTGATTCTAAAGCACTGCTAAACTTTACATACTGCCAATAATAGGAGGCTTTGTTCAAAAACAAATTTTATCTATTTGGAGTAGTTACTGGTGGGAAATGAGGCATCATAAGTATTTAGACACTTCTAATAACTTTTGAGGAATGGGGTAAGAATTTAAATTTCCAGGTTCCATTTTGGGCTCCTAAATTACATTTTTAGAGCTGATACATCAAACCTTCCATGTTTGCCACTCAATGGAAATCAAATCTTGTCTAAGCAAATCTTAGTTATCTGTCAGTTGAAAGCAGTCTAGCAAGCATCTCATCATTAACCAATGCTTTAGTCTGTGCAGAGCTCCACTAAAATAAGTGGGGATTCAGGAGAAGAGACTATTTTTGCTGGCTAATATGCAAACTTGGGGACTTTATAAGACAATAGAAGTTTAAATTATTTTAAGTATTGAGACCAAAAGAATATCTGATAAATTTACAACAGTCAGAAACAGTGACAAAGCTTAGCCATGAGGCATTATTTTGGATAAACTGGGTAGGATTCAGACTGCAATATAATCCTCAAAAGCCAGAGGCATACCACATCTATCTGAGGTAAGAAAATAAGAAGAAGAAACAACCAGCAAGATTGCACAGATAGGAGTAAATGTGAAAGAGATTAAGAACCAAGATTTGGGACTGTAAGAAGACTATCTCAAATGGAAATGTCATGGACATCTGGTGAGAGGTCATTACAGCATTTCCAGCTGTGGTTATTCATTCAGCAGTACCTTATTTTCGATATGAAATTCAAAGTTGTGTTTTCTTCAGCTGACAATGGCAATATTACATTAGAGAAAAGAACTAAAGGATAATTTTTCACTTAGAGAGTCAAGGAAAAAACATTATGACTTCTAAATTGTTGTCAGTACCTAAAGCAGAAACATCAAAGCACATACATTATTCTGAATAGTTGTCTACAGAGTGATTGATGAAAGACATTTAGAAGGTTGCAATTTTCACTGTAATATAGATCTTCAGCAAGTGAAGTTCAAATTGAGTTAGAAATGAGCAGTAATTTAGAAGGAGCTGACCTGATCTATCATTTGATTTAAACAGTGGTCCGTAGATATTTTTTTTCTTGATTTCTCTATCACTACTGACTTTTCTAATGAGTTGTGTGCTTAAATCATTTGGCCAAAACAGACACAGTTAGGCCAGCCATAGCCCTTCAGTGTATGGAAGGGATTAAAAGGGAGTCTCATCAATATCTGGAGAAGGCAGTGTATACATAAAATAGCTTTTGGATTCAGCTATTAAACTAATACCTCAAACCCCAAACAGAAGCTAAACAAAACCATAAACAACCATAAACAAACAAAAACAGCCAACCAACCAAAATTAAAAACAAACAAACAAACAAACAAACAAAAACAAAACCAAACCAAACAAATTAACAAACTCAACAGGGGGAAAAAAAAAACCAACAAAACAACAAGAAACAAAACCACAGAAACCAACAGATTTCCCCCTTTTTCTCATCAAAATAAAAAGCTAAATATTTTTCTATTCCTTCATCATAGTCTGAATATGACCCAAAAATATAATGCTCTCTTTTGGCTAATTTGCAAAAATCATAGAATCTTAGAATTATTACAATTGGAAAAGACCTTCAAAATCTTAAAGTCTACCCTTTGACTGAACACCACTTTTCCAACTAAACCATAAAACCAAAGTGACAGGTCCCATCATTTCTTAAACATTTCAGGGATGATGACACCACCACTTCCCTAGGCAGCCCATCCCAATGCCTAGCTATCCTGCCATAGAAGAAATTCTTCCTGATGTCAAACCTAAACCTCCCCTAGTGCAGCTTGAGGCCATTTCCTAGGCCAGGAGAAGACACTGACCCTCGCCTTGCTACAGTCACCTTTCAAGTACTTGAGCAATAAGGTCTCCCCTGAAATCCCTTTTCTCCAGGCTAAACAAGCCCAGCTCCTGCAGACACTTTTCAAAGTTCTTATTGTCTAGACCCTTTTCCAGCTTTATTGCCTTTCTGTGGACTTGCTCCAGGATCACAATGTCTTTCTTGGTGAGGGGCGCAGAAGTGGATGCAGGACTCAAGGTGCCAATTCATCAGTGCCAAGCACAGAGGGACAATCACTGCCCTGGTCCTGCTGGCTGCAGTATTGTGGGTGCAGGCCAGGCTGTCATTGGCCTTCTTGGCTACCTGGGCACTGACCAGCACCCCCAGGTCCTTTTCCACCAGGCAGTTTTCCAGACACTCTGACCCCAGCCTGTAGCACTGCAGGGGATTGCTGTGACCCAGGTGCTGGACCTTGCACTTGGTCTTGTTGAACCTCATACTGTTGGTCTCAGCCCATCCATCCAGCCTGTCCAGATCCCTGTGCACAGCCTCCCTACCCTTCAGCAGGTCATCAGTCCTATCAATTTAGTGTAATCCACAAAGTTTCTGAGTGTGTACCAAATCCCTTCATCCAGACCATCAATAAAGACGTTAAATAGGACTGGCACCAATACTGAGCCTGACCAAGAACTGGACTCAATGATTTTATCGAGTCGCTTCCAACTGTTTCTTTCCATGGTTCTAACAGCACTGCTCAGCTTGGTCTGCACAAAGCTTGGTGCACTTGATCCTACTTTCTATGTCATTGGTGAAGATAATAAATAGTATTCTCAGTATGAGCCCTTGTGAGACATTTGTTAACTGATCCCCACTTGGAAATAAAGGCACTGACTGTAACTCTCCAGACATAGCCTTCCAGACAGATCTTAAGCTCAACACTGTTATCACCTCTTTATCCAAGGATCCCACTGGTAGTTATGTTGTCAGGTAAGACTTCTCAGTTTGTGAGCAGGAAATCCAGCAGTGGGTGGTTCCTAGTCACATAATCCAGCATCTGCTGTAGGAAGTGGACCTCAATTCATTCAAGAAACCTGATGGAACACTTGTGCATTGCTGGCTTTTTCTCCCCCAAAATGTGTAGTTAACTGCAATCACCCACGAGGACTAAGATTTAATCTCTAGTTTGACTTGCACCAAGCACTAATGTTTCACTTTGGTGTTTTCACAGAAGTAAATTTGAATTAGAATGACAATCAGGGATCATCACTTTATATGTGAAGCAAGGATTTTATTTACCCATCCTAATCACTTACATTTGTCTATTTTTAATTTCATCTATTAGTTTGGAATTTCTCCATTGGTTTTCATGGGCATGGTGATTTTCATCGTTCTCCCTTCAGCTTTTCTGCCTCCCTCAGTTTTCTTAAGTGATTTTACTGTTCTTTTCAACATGGCCTTGGCCATGTTTTTTAAAACAGGCTTGTACCAATAGCTGACTGTGTCTCTGTTTAGTCCCTTTCCTAGAGCACTTATAAATCAGATAAACAGAAAAAGATGTGCCTACTTGGAACACTGACAAATGACTGATGTTTTCCCTTTTTAGCAGAACTAAATTACTGTTTAAAACAAAACTTTCTATTTATCCCACTGAATAAGATAAAGGTACATGTATGTGTTCATCTTTACTTGCAGAGCTACTTCTTGGTATCAAACAATGCATAGCAGAGAATGAAAGAGCAAATATTCACTTCTCGTGAATCATGCCACAAGAAACCAAGTAAGTTTTGTTTTACCAAGTTTATAAAAATCCATTCTATTGTAGGTTTATTACAGTAAAATCAGTTTTACTCTAAAGTAGTTAGATGAAATCAGTATATATATGAAAAAATCTGGCTGTATTAATCAAATTGGAAATAAATCATCTGTATTTCATACCAAATGTTTCTCCCTTTCTATTTTTCCACTATGAAGATTGGTATTAATTTTCCAAATAATTAAAATGCATAAAAATTTTAAAGTGTAGAATCAAATTTTACTTTCTCTATATGAATTTTAATTAAATGAGCAACTCAGAGCAGATTACAGTTTAGTGCAAAAAAAAACCCCCAAAAAACCCCAGGATTTAAAGGGGTTGAAATAGTTTCTCACAGAGTATGTTTACCAAGGATTTCTGAATGCCACAATGCATCAGCAAAAATATCAGATATTTTCATCTCAGAAGTACTCAATTAACGGGGAAAATATATTTTAAAAATAACACATTCAATGATTGACAGAAAAAAAATCCCCTAACATTATTTGTGAGTAGTTTTAATGAGCTTCATTTCCTATGTGATTCAGGACACTTAGCAGATGCATTATCTGCTTAAACTCTCCAGAACTTCTGCAAATGTGTTTTCATGACTGTGCTACCATCACTGAAGTAACAATGCATTGCTCTGCATTGTGCACACTATGATTATGGTAGAATAAGTTCTACAGGGATCTGCTTTGCCCCAGCAGTACCCCCACCAACAGAAGAGTATGAAAGGATATGAAGTGGAAAATAACCACTGATATTTCATAAAATTTGGATTTATTTGCTTTTTTATAGCTCTTTAAGGTATAAAGAAAAATATTATTTCTTAAAATATTAAAAAAAAAAAAAAAGGAAAAGTAGCTGTTCCAGCATTTTTTTGCTTTATAATCACATTGTAAAAAATAAATTATCATGCTCCATAGTCATAGTTTGCTGTGATCTTGATAAGGGCCAGTATTGCAGTGGGCAATGAGTGGAATAGATGCTAATTAACATTTGAATATGTTCAATTTGGAAAGAATATATCAGACTTGTACCAATAAATTCTGTAATCTGTCTAAATTCTGTAACTCTTGAAATGACAGGCTGGAAAACCTGATGCAAGAGAGAAACTGAACACCCTTTTATCTTACCCACAGAGAACTGACTTAATTAAACTGTCATTACAGAAGTTGAACATTAGCAACTTAAAGTTTAGTAGACAAATGTTTAAAGATGTTAATTTTTTCACATTTACATTTGATACAGACCTTTGTGTCCCTATTTTATACAAAAAAGAACAAGGTAAGGGAAATCAGATTGATGATTTCATTTTAATATGTGTCTTTCATTTTACCCAAAGGGATATTTAAACTTTGTTTTAAAGTATGTATTAAAACAGCCCCCACAAGCACTACTATAAGAGTTTGCCAGAATATATATAAATAGGATCTGCAATAATTCAGGCATAACATTTTGCTCTACTCTGAAAATGCCTGGACAAGACCTAAATATAAAAGATGGACAGGAGTATAATGAGCTAATATTACATTCAGTGCTTTTGTCTTCTCATGTGCACATGCCTGTGTATACACAATGCTCAGTTACAGAGTTTTAGAGATGCTTGCAAAGGTCTAATACAAGATAATTTACTCTTTTGATTTTTTTTTCTTTATTGATGGATGTAAATCTAAATAGACGTTTCCTTCTCTCTCAAGGTTTATGACACTCAGTAGATTACCCGTCAATGTTGAAGAAGAACTCCTTTTGATTGAGAATGCAACATTGCAGAATGTTGTTTAATGCAGCACTTGTTTTCCCACTACACCCTTGGACCCACAGAGCAGGGCCAATTTTCCTGCATTTCCTTACATCAGTGCTAGTAAGGCAATGAGTACTGACTAGTACTGCTACTACAATTATCCAAATGACACAAAAATATCTTAGTATAATATTGCATTTCTTGTGGCACTTGCTCTTCCTTGTTGCCAAAGGGAAATTTTCTATGTGCTCATAACGGCTGCAAATGGTAGAGTTACTAGGAACATCAAATGTCTCTTTGAGTTGGATACTTTCTGTAAGGTTTCTTTTTTCTTCAGAAATTTTGATCAAATGTTGAATTTGGGATATATATGTAATATGTACCATCAACTCTATGGAGAACTGATACAGAGAAATAGTATTTCTTGAAGTACTTTTCAATGTAGATCTTAGAGATATCAAATTTTGTCTACTGTTCTGTGGTAGCTGTTCTTTTAAGTTGATAATTGTATTTTAAAAAGCCCTAAGAAATACTTAGTTTGGTTTTGGGAGAAGTGAGTCATGGGCTTTCCCTCCTCCTCCAATATTTTTATTTATTTCTCCAGGTCATGTGTTCTTTGACACACTACAATTGCCTCCCATCCAGGAGAAACCTGAAATACATTGCTCATTTTGCTGTAATCTGGAATATCTACATTGAAGTTGTTTTGTGTTAATAAAATACCTGTTTTTTCTTATCATCTTTTTTGGATTTATTTTCATTTCAATAAATATATGTGCATTAAACTGGTGATGCCTTAAGTTTTAAGTTTTTTCCTGTTCTGCTTTAGTGTGTAACTCTTAGCTTGATATTAAGTGTTACTAAGTTCTCTTCAGAGGGTAGTTAAACACAAAAGTTCTCTCCCACTCAAGATTCAAGGACAATCATTCCAAACCTCAGGCTCAAAAGCAGAAACAACATAAAAAAGAGGAGGGTAAGCAAGGAGGATGGAACTTCATAATTTGAAGTTACTAATTGGACAGTTAACCTCAATATGCAAATGGGTCATAACTTACAAAAGTGTGAAACCCTGTGACCAAAATCCCTTTTTGCATCCATCTTGAGGCCCACCTTGACAGGGCTGCAGCCAGGCTCTTGTATTGCCAGGGAGTGACCTTTGAAGGCCTTTGAAGGCCTTTCAATAAATACTTTATTACTCTAATTTTGTCTGGCTTCTGTTCCAGGTCAAACTGATAAGGCATCACTAGCAGGAAAGCAGTTATTGTTGAAAGACTTGCATTGTCTTTTGAGTTTCCTGCTCTGTGTTCCACCATTTGTCATGGCATAAGGCTTTGGTTGTCCAGTCATTCAGAGGAAAACCCTGTTATCTCTTTGGCATTGGACTGACAATGTTATATTGCATATTGCACTATGGTTAACGGTGGCCATTAAAGAAAAGATTAAGACCATTGGACTCAATGGGTTCTGTGCTTGACATTCATCATACAGAATGCCAAGAACACTTTTTCAATTCCACTTACAACCTTATTAATGATAATCAAAAAATCCAGGGTGTATGACTGATTTACAATCCAATCTTCTTCCTACTGTCTTTAGACAGACCAGATTGACTTTTATGATATGTCTTCTATTAGCAATGAAATTATATTTGTCTTAATAGTATAGTAATTACTGCAGAAATACAATAGAATCTGTTCGAATCCCATATGTCAGGAAGAGGCTATCCAGTGGATGATTAAGTTGATAATAAAGATTACAGAATTCTCATTTACAGAAAATTGTTCAGTTCATCAGTCATAAATTAATGTTAATTAGGTCTATTATAAAACACCTTAACCAAAAAATGCTATGAACAGGGTTATTTTTACAGGTGATTGATGATTTTCTAAGTTTGTTTGTTTGTTTGTTGTTATTTTTGTTGGGCATTTTATTTAACACTTTCACAATAGGAAAACTTTTTCTGGAATGGCTTGTCCTTTCTTTCTTCTGAGAGATGTTGATAAAACTAGCAGCAATATCTGTGTCTAGCAGGAGGGACCACATCCAGTAACATCCTATCTGTGTTTCTCTAAACATGATTCAGGTGCAAAGAAATAAAAAAATAGTCTTTAAATAATAGCATAAACCAGTAAAACTATATGGACTAGAGGAGACTGCTAGTGCTTATCTGGTCCAGCTCCACAATGAGAGCAGGATCTGCTTAGATCAGACTGCCTGGGACTTTGTCCAACTGTGTTTTGAGGCAAGCAGCTAAAAGACTTATGTAAAACCTTTTCCTCCATTTATTCCTAATTTAAAAGTTACAATTATATCTATGAAACTCAATCTTCCCCCAGTTTTTTTCTCTTTTGAAATTTCTAATTTCTTTATAGCTGGAACCTGTCAACAGACTTCAATTAACTTCATATCTTCAACTGGATTTTATGGTAATCTATGAAATTAATTGGTCATGGTGTCATAAGCCTATCTGATCCTTATTTTCATACTCAATAATTAATATCCCCTTCAGAGGAAGGAGATGTATAAGAAGAGAACTATGAAGCCATCAGAAATTAATATGCTGTATCTACTGCTTCAGGATTAAAAGCAAGTTCCCTTAGATTGGACAGGGTTTTTTTGCAAAAAGCAAACATGACATGATGACCACTGGTATTTATATCCATGTTGACGCCACACTGTTCATAGAGATATTTTTCCAGAGCTAATTTCAGCCTTTTGTCTGGTGGTGTAGGTGTATCATCAGGCCTCTCCTTCCCATCCTGCAACCTGCACAGCTCTTCTTATCCTAATATCAGACCCATATTCAACTGATGAAAAGACCGAGCTTATTAGGGTAGGGATTTTATGGGCCAAAGGGAGCACACCAGATAGGCAAGGATAATAGAGGTTTATTGGTCCTGTTAGGATTTCTTATTTGAAGAATCCTAATTGTGTAGTACAGGAAAAACCTTGGTAACAAAATGGGATGAATTGTTGCACAAAATAGCTGCTGCATCCTCCATCCCCTTTGTCAAGGGGAGAGTGAGGTCTTGTGCTGGGTTCTCTCCCTATCCAGCCTCCATCCCCACCATCCCCGTGGGCACAAAGGGCTGTGGTTTGCAGGCAGTGTCTTTCTGGGGATGCCAGCCCCTCCCCATCTGGGCCACCCCAGAGGTGAAGCTGGAGGAGAGGAGGGAGCAGTCACTGTCACTGACACTGGCTTCAAACCAGAGACAGCCAGCTCAGGGCTAGGGACACACATAGCCATGGTATCCCCCTGTTAAGGGCAGAGATCATATTTACAGACATACACATCTACAGACTCCACCATCAGGACTCATTGCAAGTGAAGAGGCAGATTTCTTCTGGCTGTGTGTTTCATTGTGAGACTACAGATCGTAGTCTTGACCACAGAATGAAGAGACTGAATATTGATTACTTTCAGCATTCATCTTTCATCAGCATCCACTCTTCCCTCCACATTGCTGTACTCCTTAAGAAGGAGGCACGTTGTAAGAAGTCAGTAAGAAAGCATTAAGAAGGCTTTACATGTCCCCACTGAATACACCTCAGAGAAGGTGCCTTTGGCAGTCAGTTAGCAAGGGCTCTGGGAAAAACGAACTGTGAAACATATTTCTTCCATTCAGACAAGGATACTTAACGGTCAAGCTTTTTTTGTCCACATTTATATCCACAAGGGTTTTGTTCAACAACAGAGTTTCTCCTGCTTTGTTCCACACAGTTACTTACGTTCATTCAGCAGAGTTTATAAAATACTACCTTTATTTTGAAGTGTTTTATCCTCCTTGGAAGGATCTAAGTGTCAACACAAATGCAAGGTCACTGAGGAGGCACAACAGGTCTTCTGCTGAGTAACATCAAGATTGCTCGGCATGCTTTTCCATAGCAGGCACTCCACAGTGTTACACTGGTAGGTGTAACAATGTAAATAGTAAAACTTTATGCTACACATAAAAGGTTGGAAGATACAGGACACTGGATGTATTGGAATAAGGAGTGAGGGGAGTAATTAAAGAGGATGGTAGAATAGAAGAGGAGTTAAATTAATTTTTGGCATCCATCTTTACTATCTAGGGCTACAGGGAAATCACTCTTCCAAGGGCACTTTTCATGGGAAATTATACTGTGGCCTTAACAAAATGATAGCCTCCAAGGAGGAAGTTATAGAGAAACTTAAAAAATTAAGTGTAGTAAATCACTAAAACCAGATAATATTCATTTGAGGGTTGTGAAGGAAATTAAGTGTGAAATAAAGAAGTTACTGGCAAAGATATGCAGTGTATCATTAAAAAAATGAATAATCCACAGGCTAAAAACTAATTTTGATGGTTCTTGGCTTTGGAAAAACCTACATTTTGTATAGTTTTTATATCATAATGGCTATGGTAACTTCTGAGCAGTGTAAGTACTTGGGGCTAAAAGTAATCTACTAAAGAAGTTCTTTACCACATGCTGTTTCTTCACCACATACAGTTTCAATTCATCGTGTTGTAGGGATACTGCAAATATAATCCTAATATCAAAAGTTGTCCTAAAAAATTAATTCCTTTGAAGGTTCATGACTATATAATACTTAGTATTGGAACACACCAAATCTGCAAAATCTGAGTGTCATCTTCTATATCATATTCAAAAGCATTTATTTTTTGGTGTAAGACAGAAAACATGGAAAAACAAGGGAAACAAAACCAAATAAAAAGCTTTTTTAAATTTAATTTATTAGTTAAAAAATCAGAACTGCTGATCCACAGATGAAGATCAATATGAATGAGGCATATTGGAAAATCAGGTTATTTGCTGAAAAAAATGTATTTAGATGGTCTTTGAAATATACAAAAATTTAGGTTGTGTTTCCTGTATGGCTTTAGCACAAATATGTTTGGGGTTTTTGTATGTTGTTCTCCATATCCACTAGAATTTGCCCTTTAATTCAAAAGTTTAAGAGATTATAATGTATAATGTTTCAGGGCTTGGAACATGATTTAGATTTCCTCTCCTGCCTACCACTTTTGTAGATTTGAATCCTGCCTTTGCAAGAGGTTATCCTGTTAAATCATCAGTATGAAACCAGAAGCATATGCTAAAACAAATGAACTGAACCATTGTTTCTGCCTTTGTTTAAAATAGGAATTTAAATAAGAATGCATTGTTAAGAGCCACCTAAATTGTGGCTATTAGTCTCAAACTGAGTTCCAGTATTGATCTTTCATTTCCAATAAACATATTTATCTTTGGAGTACTTTACAAAGGAAAATGCACTGCGGTTTCTCTTTAGTTTTTTTTAATTGTGCCTAGGTCTACACTGCTATTTCCATGATTTTGACTGTTTTTGTTAAGACTAGATAATAAAATAGGACATCAAAAAGTACCAAACCAGATGCCAACATACAATGCATCACTTTCCAGTTGAAATTAAAAACCACCCTTTCCAAATAACCACTAGATCAATGGAAGCAGACAAAAATACCCCAACCAAACGAATAGAAAGCCAACAAAAAAAAAACTAACAAAATTCACAAAGCAGAAGAGGTGCCTCTTAAGAATGAGCATGGCTGTCTTTCCCAGCTGGGATGATCTAGGTATCCCTCCTGCCCGACCACACAGCCCAGGATAATGCCCTGAGTACCTGGGCAAGTTGAGGGATGTAGCTGTTTCCTCCCTGTGTGCAGATTCAATCATTAGTTAAAATGTGCATGTTTCCCCGAGGCACACACACAGAGGACTCTGACATGGCTGGTCATACAGATTACCACAAACAAGGTATAATTTTCAACAGCACTTAAATACATAAAAACAGAGAGCCAACTCCTCTTTGCTGTTGGACAAGCAGAGACAGAAGTGCACGCAAAACCCTCCTGGTTCACAAGCACATACACTGATGGATCCCTTGAGCACAGGATCTATGTTCATCTGGCTCTCCTGCCCAGATCCTTGACACTCCTACCTGTCCTATGTGTCCCTTACTCACTGGTCAGTCCATTTCTGTGCTCTCTAGCAAAACAGTGCTCAAGTTTCCCTGAGCATACCAGCACAGACTACTGCCAGCTCCCTAGAATGACCACAATCAACAATAGTTGATGTCCCACTAAGTGGAGCCTTTAGTTTCTTGCTAGCCCATTAATTAGTGTAATCGGCAGAGTTTGTTTCCTGGTTTTGTCTCTATGTTTGTTTTGAAATGTCTGTGTGCTGCCTTGGATATTGTGTCCCAAGGAATTGGGGAGAAGCTGGCAGCCCAGAGCTTGGACAGGTGCACTCTTCACTGGGTTAAAAACTGGCTAGATGACCAGGTCCAGAGAGTGGTGGAAAATGGTGCTGCATGCAGCTGGCAGCCAGTCACTAGTGGGGTTCCACAGGGCTCAGCACTGGGGCCACTCCTGTTTAATGTCTTTATTGATGATCAGGATGAGGAAATCAACTGCACCCTCAATAGGATTGTGGACAGGCTGGATCAATAAGCAGAGGTCAACAATAGGAGGCTCAAGAAGACCAAGTTCTGGGTCCTGCACCTGGATCACAACAACCTCAGGCAGCAGTAAAGGCTGGAGACTGAGTGGCTGGAAAGGGGTCCAGCAGAAAAGGACCTGGGATTGCTGGTCAGTAGCATGCTGAACATGAGCCAGAGTGTGCCTAGGTGACTGTAAGGTCAGTGGCATCCTGGCCTGTATCAGTAATTCTGTGGCCAGCAGGACCAGGGCAGTGATTGTCCCTCTGTACTCAGCACTGGTGAGGTGTGACCAATTCTGTGTCTATTCCTGGGCTCCTTAGTTCAAGAAAGACACTGAGGTGCTGAACTGAGTCCAGATAAATTGAGTGGACAAACTGTGGAATGATCTCAAGTTGAACTGTCAAGATAGGAAATTTTAGGAAAAACTGTTATGGCAAACAATAAATCAGTAGAGACACACGATACTCATCTAGGACTTGCAGAGCTCATGTACAAAATTGCTGAAAGATTGACCATGCTTTGTAACTTTCTGACTAAATCAGTCTCAGTACCAAAGGAATGTAAGCTGAGAACTTAAACTGACATCAGTTTTTAGAAAGACCTCTAGCAATGATTTTAGGAAATGCAGAGGTATAAATTTAACTCTACTACAAGCAAGATAATAGATGCCATAGTAAAGAGGAGTATCAGTAGATGCACAGATACACATGATATAATGAGAAGATCCATACAGATTTGATAAAGGAAAGTCATGCTTCACCAACCTATCAAAGTTCTTGAAGTAGTAAATGATAATATAGATCCATAAATATTTTATAATTAAAAGTATAAAAGAAGCAAAATCTTCTCATTAAAGAGGATTCATAACAATAAGGAAAGATTATTGAATAGGTTCACAGTTGGTTAAAGAGGAATATAGGGGGATGAATAGACAAATTGTTGTGCAGTGAAGAAAAATTATCATTCTCTCATGAATGATTTCAAAATTATGTAGTAAATGCAAAGTTTGCAAGTGGTAAAAAGCTGTTTAGTGTAGTAAAACTAAAGGTAGCTATGAAGAGTTGTAGGATGACCTCATGACAGCTTAATAACTGGGTAATAAAATGTCTGATTATATTTAGGATTGGCATAAAGCTATTTGTATGAGGAAAAAACAATTCCATTTCAAACTTCATACCTGGTCTTGAAATTTGCCTCGTATTTCACGTCATAGGCTTCTACTATTTCTGCACGTAGATGGTGTGTGTGGATATCACCTACATATGTTATATACCCCTAGCTAGGGTACCTGACCTGTATAAATTCACACATGATGAACTGAAAATGTGCTAAATATCTTAGTAACATTCTTGCATGATTCCCAGGATCCATTATGAATAGGTCTCTCAGAGTCAAAAGTAACAAATAGTCCAAAAAAAGGAAGCAGAATTTCAGAAATTACTGCAAAGGGAATAGGAATTACAATTTAGTGTGTCATTATATGACTAGGTGGTTTGATGCTGTGGTAGTCAACATCTTTTGTATGGGATATCGTTTATGTTATGGTCTCTCAGAAAGGATATAATAGAAATAGAAGACATATGGACAAAAATACAAGGACTGTGGAAAAATAAACTATGTCTGTGTGACAAAATAGACTGTAGCCCAGTCAGTAGAGTTTCTGCTATTAGTTGGGGGATGCCCCTGCTGTGCACTGATCCAGCAGTCCAGGGTGTCTACCTCCCCATGGCCTCCCCAGGTCTCTGTTTTGACCCCTGTGCTGGGGCCAGTGGCTGCTGCCTGCTCTGCTCCAGCATCAGCTCTGGGGTGGCCCTGCTGGGGAGGGGGTGGCATCCCCCAGCTGTCACTGCCTGGCAAAGCATGGCCCTCTGTGTGCACGGGGCTGGGGGCATCTGTGAGCCACTGCCAGACTGCAGCTGGGAGAAGAAAGGGGCTGTCTTGGACTCTTTGTGAAAGTATAATAGGTCAAGCCTGGTTGCATGCAAGACCCCTACCAGCAACTCATTCACTTGTCCTTCTCAGCAGAACTGTTTGAGAGGATAAGATGGAAAAGCTCGTGGGTCAAGATAAAGACAGGGAGATCATTTGCCAGTTACCATAACAGACACAGTAGACTCAGATTGGGAAAAATTAATGCAGTGTGTGGCATATTAAAAGTAATACATCACATTCTTCTGAAACTAAAACCGAGTTATATCAAAATATTTTGGTAGGATGTTTCATTCAGAAAAAGAAGTTATTTTCATTTGGATGCAGGTTCAGTGTTTAGTCTATGATGCAGTTTCTGTAATAGAAAATCTAGTGGTCCCAGTCTTACATAAATAACACATTATTTCTTAATAAAATATATATTTTATATATCCACATATATATGGAAATCATATGTTCTCTAGAACTAAAGAGCATGCAGCATCAGTCTTCTGAATTATATGTTTTAGGTTCCAGTAGCAAAAAAAGGAAATATAAACCACTGCTAAGTTATAGAAATAGAAGTCCTGTTAGGTTTTTATGTACTACGTAATTATATTCGCTGTCTTACTAATATATCTTCTAACATTTAACAGTTACACAGAATTACGTTTGAGGAGAAAATGAGATTAAAGAAATGCCCCTGACTCTGTTGCATGGTACCCATTCCAGATCTCTAGACAATTTGCATTCCAAATTAAAATAAATTGTTTTCCTCTTTAAAGCTAATTTTTAAGAATGGAAGGATGCACTGTATATTGCCCACTGTCATATTTCATGGAATCATATTCATGTTAGTAGATATAAAACAATGTGGTGCACTTCATACCTGGTCTTGAAATTTGCCTCGTATTTCACGTCATAGGCTTCTACTATTTCTGCACGTAGATGGTGTGTGTGGATATCACCTACATATGTTATATACCCCCTAGATAGGATACCTGACCTGTATAAGGTAGATCTCAAAGACAGCTTGAATGAATTATGCCTTCGAGGTATATGTTTGTTTTGAAAGAGTACACAGGGATACTTGCTCTGTGTAGATGTCTACACTCTAGACATCAAAGGTACAATACCATGAAAAAGCAGATGAATCCTGTCACACACGTGCCATAGTTCCTTCACAGGACAGTGAAGCAGACTTACAGTTGCTAAAAAGAGATGGACTCTCATCTCATTTTAAAAGCCATCAGATGCGTCTTTTATCCTTCAGGGAACAGTGCTACTCTTCCTTACATTTTTCCATTTTGATAGTTTTCTTTGAGGTTTTTTTTTGGTTGTGCTTTTTTTTCAGCAGCATTCATATGTTTCTAGAAGTATGGCTAGATTCCATTTGTTGCTTGTTTGTTAACTGAGAAAATAAAGCTTTATTTTAGGAGGTGAGAGGTATACAGGCCTGGACCTATGCCTATACATATGCCATATGTGTGTGTAAAATTAACTAAGTGAATATTTTTTTAAAGCCAATCTCCCACGGTTCAGTTTAGATGGCAAATTCATTTTACTTGGAAAAGAGATGTTTTAACAATATAAAAAAAAAGAGAGCCAGGCTCTGACAAGAGGATAACAGACGATGGTCATAAATTGAAAGGAAAGAGGCTCAGATTGGCTTGTAAAGAAGAGCTCTTCCCCTATGAAGTCAGCCCAGCACTAGAGCAGGTTGTTCTTAGAGGCTGTGGAGTCTCCATTCCTGGTTTTTGAGACCTGACAGCATAAAGCCTTGAGCAATCTGATCTGACCTCATATCTGACCCTGCTTTGAGCAGGAGCTTGAAGTAGAGACTTCCTGAGGTCCTGTCCTACCTGAATTATTGTATGATCCAACCCTATGATTAACATAAATTTTTCTGCATTTATTTGTTTAGCTTTAATTGAAATAGCTAGAAACTGAGGGTTTGGTGCAAAAGTTTCTAGACCCCAAGATAATTTTTCTTCTACAAGCCCTTTTTTTTTCCCCATATGTGAGGTATCTTCATGTGCTTCTTGTACCAATTTTATATACATCTGTCTATATATGTTTACGTTAACAGTGGTTGTTAACAAGCTTCTTCCTCTAATGATAGGTTTTTTTCTAATAAAATGGGAAAATAATTTGTCCATCTCACTTGGAAATTATGTTGGAACAGAAGCAGTAGACAGTTGTTGGAAGAGCAATGATATTAAAAGTAAATGATACAGTTGACCAGAACTCTTATACCATTGTCAAGCATACAATGTGTAGGAAAAAAAAAAGTAATAGTAATTTTTTTAAAAATATATATTTCAGATGTGAAATATTTAAATATAATTTCCTGATTAATTCAGTATGGTTATTCTGAGCTATGATTTTCCATGTCCTTCTGTAAAATTATTTTCCTTTATTTATTTAGAAAGGTAGCTATTGCATTTTGGGGTATTTCTTGTGAAAACAGATGAAAGCATAATGTTGCCTGGTTACTTTTTGTGTAGTTATTGTTTTAGATGAATGTTCAGCTAGAACCTTCAAAAAAAGTTTTCTAAAGAACAGATCATGTGATTCATATGAATCTATTGATTCATCAGATATGTCAGAACTGCCAAAGTGAAATGTGAAAAGCCATATTTTTCAGTGGTTATTTTCAGTCAAACCACTTGTTCTAGATGATTCTGCAAATATTTCCCTTCTAAAATCAATGCTGCTGTATGAATCTCTTGATATAACAACATAAAAAGATATTAGAAAGAAGCCCAGATATTTAGATCTAGAATCTGTTTCATAATGCTAGTTTTTAGTTTGATTTTTTTACTTGTTTTTTAATTTACTCCAACAGTCTCATTATGTAAACCCATCTTAACAGTTTTTTAAATAGGTTTTCCCAAATATTTATTTAATATAAACACATAAATCCTTGATGGTATATTGATTTATATCTTCTATATATTTTAAATTTAATAGATAAAAGCCAAATGCAAAATTTTTCACTATTTTTTTTTTTCTGAAAGATATATTTTATATTTTAAAATCTTCCATTAACTCTATTAAATTTTTCAAAAGTTTGAAAGACTGTGGCTGAGGTATGTGACCTGCAAGGGATGTTATAACTCTGTAGTGTTGACATGAATTGTCTGCTTCTTGACAATTTCTTCATAAAAGCACAGGAAGGTCTCGGCCCATCCCCTCCAAAGAAAAATTGATTTAGAAACTGTAAAGAACACAGGAAATAGAAGGCTTGAGTATCTATTATTTCCTTAATTTTATAAAGGCATTTCCATAAGCTCAAAGTAAAGGTAAAAGACTGCAAAAATCAATAGAGTAGTGTTTTCTCTTTAGTTTTTCTTCCCTTGAGACGTTCAGATGTGCACTAGATTAGAAAATCAGACCAAAAGTTCCTAATATGTAAAGCTTAGAGTTTAATACTGCAGTTTCACAAGCAATTAAAAATCCATGAAAAGCTGCATTTGTTTCTTTGGATTTATTTCCGAGGGCTAACAAGCATTTTTACACTGTAATTTGAATAATCTTTTCTAAACGAGTTTGGTATTACAGAGATGAACTGAATAGGCCAATACTATAGTCCTCTTAACACAACCAAATAAACACTACGGAAATGATCCTTAGCTACTGGTGGTCTACACCTAAAGGAGATTTGTCCCAGAGTGTTAGCTATCCTACTGAGTCCTGATTCAAAGATATTAGGAGAATATGGACTATGTACCAGGGAAAAGATGATGAAGAGGGGTTTTTTTTTCTTCTTTGATTTGCTGGCTGAGAAATTTCATTCATTAAATTTGCATCAATACTTTCTGCTGCTGGCTGGCTATCATTTGCAAATTAAGAGATCATTGGTGAAAGTATTAGGGAGAATGGAGATTTTTGAAAGTAATTTTAAAATTAAATAATACCTAAAAAAAAAAATAGATATGTTTCATATTTCCTTCTCTCATACTTTCCTTTTCTTTCTAGTGTGTCTCACAATGCAGCAGATGTTTTGCATAATCATTCTACAAAGAGTATTTACTCTACATGAAAAAATGAAACAACAAAACAGAGCTTTTCTACATTTTCCCCAGTAGGCATTCTGATTGCTTTCATGAAGCACTAATTAAAATTAGCCTTTTTTTGCAGCATCAGATATGGTTTTTTTTTGCAGATATTTATTCTTAGTACAGTAATGGATATCTATGCTCCTCTAAGCCCCCATTTAAAGTAGAGGCAATTCCTGTTTATGTCAACTACCACTGCCAGCCGTGAGGGGATAAATGAGACACACTTGTTATTAGGCAGAATGAGTTTGCCGCTGCTAATAATTGTGAGCTGTTGTACAGAAGACTGCTAGCCTCTTCTCAGTGAATGCAGAAAGCAATTTCTTATCAGCATTCAGCATAACAACATAGGAAAGAGAC
>VZTR01001327.1:185418-209843 GCA_013400775.1 Chaetops frenatus | reverse complement strand
TGTTGAAGAGACCAATTTCTCAAAAACGAGGGGGAAAAAAAGGCATAAAACCATGCAGATTATGCATAAAAGCCTTTTTATTTTTTTTTTCTACTGCTTTCCTTATTCTAAAATACATATTTGTGTATTTGACAGAAATAGGCTTCTTAGGTGGAACAAGCCAAAAGCAGCTGACAGGAATTTACATGAGACAGCTCTTACCTGTTTCTTTTCATGCTATGCTAATGTAGCTGTAGTTTTGCAGTGCTCCATCAGTAATTTTTAAGATCTCATCTGCAGAAGTATAGGAGCCTTGAGATATTTCTTACTGGGTTTGTATCCTCTGCAGTTTGAAGAGAATCTTTTTTGCATTACTTGTGAGGGAGGAGTTTCGGCTGGTGTTAAATATTTTGTGCCTGTTTGAACTCTTTTTTTTCCTTCAATATTTTTCAATATGATTTCCAAAATATTCAAAGATCTTGTTTATTGATATTATTTTTTATTTCATTGCTCTTCTACTTCCTCATTTCTTTTTTATTCTTCCAAGCTTTTGACTTCCTTTTCATGTTTTTAGGTGGTTTACAGGTTGTTGGGAGGCACACTAGAAGTGTATCTTCTGACCTGTGAGGTATCTGGAGCAACACATTAAGATGAACCCTTCAAGTCTAAATATCTAAAAGGGGGTAGTTATGTGAAACCTGATAGTGTAGTTAGATCATTATTGTCTTCCTCTAGACTGAAATATGTAAGCACAGAAAATCCAAAATACATAAAGTGTGTTGACGTTTATTTTAGGTCAGATTTTTTGCACTATTAACTGTAGAAGTATTTGACATTTGACTCAAATTCTGCCCTTCTCTTCAGCTAGATTAGGTATATAATCATGTCTTGTGCCCTATTCATGTCACTAGCACCTTATGTGTTGCTGCATGCTCCTTCCAGAGTAGCACAGACAGCATTTGACCTTGGCATAGAAAAGGGGAAAATATTCCCAGACTTGAATATGTCTTTGACTTAATTTCAGTTTTCTCTTGCATTGTTTTAGTTTTTTAACCAAAAATATGATGACTTTTTCTACATTTCTTCTGTCTTTCACATTGCAAGACATATCTTTCTGGACTCATGCCTAAGGTTCCCAGTCTCAAAGAAGTAGTCTCAAGGTTTCCACAGAAATACTAATAAAAAGCTAAGAACACCTTGACCTTTCTTACTTAAATAAGTCTAGAAAAGGCAGGTAGTGCATTTCACTCTTCAGAGTATTGGTGTAGCTGTGTATTTATCTTCTTATATTTAGCCAATGTTTTAGATTTTAACTGTAAATTTTGACATGTATAAATTTAGGGTTCAGGTATCTGCAAGCAAAATTTCCCATACTTAGGGAGTATTAAAATTTCAAAAAGCTGTTTGTAAGCATCCCTAAAGTGGAAGTGAATACAACAAACAAAGTGCTCTTCCTCATGGTGTGAAGCATAATAAAATGTTGTTATTTAGTGTTGACTTTAAGAAAACACAAAAGACTTTGTGGGTGATTGTGGCTGAAGAGAATGTAGGAGAAAGAAAGTAAAATTTTATTGTAAAGGGAATAGATTACTTTTTATAAAGTTCAAAGTGTGTGAGTTTTGAAAATTTTCTTATCTTCCATCTCAGATAATGGAGCAAGTGACCATTGTGGGAAGATTCAAAACAGATTCCCACAGTTTGGTTATTTCTTAATTTGATTTACCAGGAAACAATTCTAAGCATGTGCTACACAAAACATTTCAGTCAAGTCTGCAGCAGAACTTTGAGTGTTGTTCACTGGGGGTTTATTAAGATGTATGTTCTTCAAGAGCACAAATGTAATAATATGCCCAGGAAACTGGAAGCAATGGAGCAAAATTTGTATATAAATTTGATATGGAGACATGTCTGGAGATGCAGACCTGAAATAATTTTTAATAGTTGAGATTTACATACTGGGTTTGGACCCTGACATGTGCTTCAACAGCCAGAGTAAAGCACTACTCATTGGTGTATGGTGTCTCATAAATTCTATTGTCTTTATTGGGAAAATAGTTGAGACTTTCCAATAATGCATTAAAAATATGTCTAAGATATTTAATCCATATGTTTCTCAGGACAGGAAATGAGGTAGTATGTGTGTAGTATTATTTTAATTTTAATAGTAGAGCTAACTGATTTTTTTTCCAAAAGCCAGATGGGTCTACCCAGAGTAAAAATTATTGACAGAAGAGATAAAATTTTCAAGCAAGCTATTATGAAAATGTGATTCCTTTTTAAATATCTTTATTCTGTTGAAAAATTCTAGGTAAGATATTATGTAACTGTTTGTATTTTGTATGACTACAGTGAAGAATATGAAAAAAAATAGAAAAACACCGCAGGTCTCCAGAGTCTGATAATTATAATTTATTATCTTAGTATGACATATAAAAAAAACTATTTTAGAGCTTTTAATTTGAAAAAAAAATTTAGAGCAAAGAAAAAGGCTTCAAGCATAATTTAAACAAGAAATAAGGAATATATCTAGTTACTTAGAGAAACTAGTGTGGTAAGATACAAACTGGCTAGCTGCTTGGATTTGATAATCTCTAGTGAAATCCCTTAGCATTTTATAAAAGTGGAAATTCTTTAAGAAACCTAACTTTTGGAAAACCAGTGCTTCAGTACTTTTAAACTAGAAGATCTTTAAAATTTTTTATTACTTCCTAACAAATATTCCTGAAAAACTTCAATGACATATTAAGTGGTTATCCAGGAAGAACAGAATTTCTTTAAAAGATTGTAGTGCTTATAAATTTTTCCAAAGTAAAAGGAACTTAAATTGCAGATCACATTAAAAATAGGGTTGCTATTCACTTCCTTTTAGTCCAATGTTTTATGGTTTTCCTTGTTCAATTGCTTGCAGTGCCTCAAGTGATGTAACTTGGGTATGCAGCATCTCAGAGCAGTTGCAATCAGTTGGAAAGGCTAATGCTAGTTTTCTTGACATAGAGGATATTGAATTTAGTTTATGATTAAAAAAAAAAAAAAAGAAATATAACCCAACTTTTCTTTGCTTAGATGTTACTGTGTGTCATTAACCATGAAAAGAAAGGATATGATTATCACTAAAAAAAAGAGTGCAATGAGGTGTTTTGACAAATACTGGCAAAGACTTCCATAACATTATTTATCACCAAGACCTCTCATGGCAGATAAAACATAGGATGTCCTCATCTCTTTTTCCAGAGTGTTTTGTAGCCAGCTGAAAAACATCTTCTGTTAATAAAGGATCTTACCTTAATGCAACAACTTGAGGTTTTTTAATCTTTCTGACAGCTTTCATGAAATGTTAACAGCAAAAAAGGAGATCTGTGGAACTTTCTTAGAGATAATTAATATTCACTTTCTCCACTGTTTTGAAATCCCATAATGTCAGCAGAGGTAAGTAAGAAGCAACATTTAAAAGACATCGTACTATTACCCATGATGTCATGTCTTTTCCAGCTTTGTGAAACCATCAAACATTCATCAGCAAAGCAGAGATTACAAGGGAAGTGTTTGCCATTTGTCCATCAGCACATTGTGATGGATCTTGCATGGTTCTTCAGAAGATCCATAAATCCATGAATAGATTAAGATCCATGATTCAGAATTTCCATTGCGTTTTGCTCTTGCAGTGCAGTATTAGACTGTACACCTTGCTCTTTAAATTTCAGCAAAGCAAGTTTGTCGTCCTCTGTATCCTTTCTATTTGGATTGTAGCTAGATATGTGTTTTTCAAGGAGAAATTTCTGAAGAGTTTATGTTGGGAAAAAAAGCCAACACTTAGCCCAGAAATAAGAAATTTTCTAAATTGCTGATCTCTCTTCAGAAGAATCATGTAAAGACATGAAAATCATAATGGTTGCATTGATTGCATAAAAACCTTATGCAATCTTGAATTGGTCATTTTCAACAAACATGTTTAAAAGACAGGTAAATTGTGAAAATTATCCAGTATGATTTAAAAGTTTTTTTATGAAATAGCATGGGAAAAATGTATTTTAAATATGTGATGAGATTGTTATTGATCTATATCAGACAACTTTGTTTTATTTTCTGTGTATCTGCTTGAATAATCTTCTTGCAACTGATTTTAGAAATTTTAACGTAATTTAAACAGCAAGAAAATGACATTTTTCACAAAAAAAGGTGTGACAATTGCATTTCTGCACAAAAAATATTGACAAACATGCTTTTGAATTGCATGGTAATGATTGTATCATATACCACTCTATTGTACTTTTCATGTGTGAATGACAATGTGAAGGCTGAAGCTAACTTGCTCAAAAACTCTGGATGTATTTGTGCTTTAAAAAAGTTATTGTCAAAACCAAGATCCAATCTTCAGAAAATCAAACATCTTTAATTTAAGAACTCAGTTAATAACAGTATTTAGTTAATTATAATTAACTGTACATAGCTAACAACCTTGGAATTGCATGCACAAAAGAGAAATTAGGAATTTTAATAAAGATTGTTCTACAAAAGAATAGAAGTACTCATACATGGTTGTCAAAATGTTTTAAAGTGATTAATTTAAAATAAAGAAGCATCGGCAAAATTAGAAGCCTTTTTCTCTCTCCTCCCACTCATTTTCATTCTTTTATTATTTCTTTTAGTAGTGTCTTTGGATACAAGTACCTTGACTTTCTGAGGTATTGAGAATTTCCAGTTTACTAAAAAAAAAATAAATAGAGAAGACTAATGCTGTTTCATATTGCAGTGATGATGGCACTGAATAGTTTGGCTTGAAATATCTAAAATATGAAACTAAGAGGAAGCAATTACCTAAGATAAGTAATATTTCACAGATAAGGTCACAATTTGTCTTAAGGAATCAGTGACTCCTAGAATGCCTCAAGTTATGTAAATACCTCTACTTGATTTAAATCATGCATGTGTAAGAAAAAAAAAATGGAACTTTAATGGATGGATCTTTAAATTTAGCAAAATAGAGAGCAAATTAGTTATTTTATTTTTGTATCTTGATGAATCGTACTTCTATAATACAATAAATTCTTTTTTGTCCTGAGTTTTCTGTTTTCATGCTTCCTGAAGAAAATCTTACTCTTTTCTAGAAAGTGCAACTATTTATTAAAATAATAATGCATTTTCTTTGGTAAGAAATCTATTTTGCATTTTATAGGTTGGACTTTTATGATTTTACAAGCATAAGCTCATAACTCAACATAAATAATTACTTTTTATCTTGTTCTTTTACCCTATTTAGATTACATGAATACACACTCCAGGTGTTTAATTATTTCACTCTTGAAAATTCTGAAGCCTTGGAAGATTTTTGCCTGACTAAAAATTTCAATTAAAAACTGAGCTGGGTAGGAAAACAGAACAGTTATACTTCATAGAGGAAAACTACAACACTCTGTTTACCTAAATTCTGATTATCCTTTAAGCAGTTTACCTCTTTTAGTGTCCTATATAAAAAGGTGTGGCTTCAAAATACTTGTCATCTTGTCAGAGGGCAAAAAAGGAGGATCCAATAATTTAGGCCTTCTAAGACATTTTTAGACAAATAATGTGAAGTATTATAAAAATGTTATTTTTCTCTTTAGTCTCTTTGAAGAGCTTTCCTAGTTTACAACAACGACAGCAGAAACTTTTAATTACCTTTGATATTTATGAAGTTAATTGTGTTCTTTGTGAGCTAATTATAAGTATGAAACATTTTCTTAGCTTCATTTAATTTGCACTACACTCGTGCAGTATATTCTCATGTCTTTTAAGAGAAAAATAAAACAAAGGGATAGTTCACCTAGTAAGTAGGGTAGTGAAATGATGGGTTTAATCTCCATGTGCTTCTGAAAAACCTTTGCTTCTGGCAATGGCATGAAACCAATATCACAACTATAGGGATCACTGGCAAGCAGAACTGAAGAAGTTATGAGAACCATGAGTCTAAGCTTGCACAAAATACTAGTCACATGAACTATCCCTTGCTATGGATTGTTAAACCTGTTTTGGGGTTAAAATACTGTCTAATACTTGAAACAAATTGTTGCAAGGTTTTTGAGAATGTAAATAGTATTTGCTCCTAACCCAAACCACCAGGGAGTTTCAGTATGGAGTTAGATTGCTTTGTAGATTGCTTTTTGGAGGAACATCCTAAGCAAACTCTGTTGGTACAATTTAAGTGAAAATATGTTGACATAAGATTTGATGGTACGTTTATATTTTGTGTTATTTACAAATACACTGGCTTTTATTTTTTATATTTTGAGATCTATTTTTCTCTTGCAATCTACTTCCATCTGTGATAAGAAGAAGGGAAACATCAAGGTTCTTATGTTTTATTTTAAGGAGGTAATTCCACCTTCTGCATGCATGCTGTTGCTTATTTAGTCTTTTATGACAGATGTTTTTGTTCAGCATTCCAATCCCACTTAGAGAAGTAATAGGTTCTCTCTCTCAATTCCATTGCTGTACATGCTTCCCCTTTACATACTCTCAAGTAATCAAGGAAGTTGTAGTTTGGCTCTATGGGAAGAAGGTGTGTAAGCAATTACCCTGGTTTTCTTCAACACGCTGTTATGTTTTGAATGTGCTCTCCTTCACATTTGCTGAATAATACAACTTTGTCTTTACTAAGAAAAGAAATGAGTAGTTCAAGCCTCCCTTTGGGCTGACAGCAGGTATACTTACATGCAGAAATAGATTCAGTGGATAGCGTTGGTCTAAAAAAAACCAAAAAACTCCAGCTGTACGTGTGCACTAGGAAAGAAATCTGCACGGATGACTCTTCCTAAGAGCCACAGATATTGTAGGGTGAGTAACCACTCTCTGCTCTGAAAGATCGGTGAGACTCTACCCAGTATATAATATTTTAACCTTATTTAAATAAAATAGTTTGCTCTTCTGTTAAGAAAAGATGTTTTCATGATTTTGTTATCTGAAATGTTTAGTATATACTGAAGAGTTCAGTGTTTGAAATCTCTTTTCTGGTCTCACTCTTTTGTTGTGTAGGGTAGAAAAAATAAGCACTGGAAAGCAGGCATGAAAGAAAGGTCAGTAGTTTTGCATCTGCAGTTCTATATTTGCACAGGTTGCTAGGCAATGTGAGAAAATCATAGCTCTAAACTGCAAGTGTGTTTTCAGATATCAATTATTAAAAAGAAATCAACAACTGTATCTAGTAATATGGTTTGCTACAATTACTTTTCATTAATGCTACTAATCTTTGAAAACTATTAGGTGAAATTAATATTATATAGTCTGCATTTACTTCAGAATTGGTGGGCCCCTCTCTTCAAGGATCAGCTTATATTTGTTTTGTCATACCATGATAAAAATTTCTTATTCCCTATTTGAACATAGGAATTTGATTTTTTTTTTCCATTTTTGCTTCGAGAGCCATTGACTGTTGTGATACATGTTGTGTGAGTTAGCAGACTGTAGGAACATGCCTTCTAGTTTTATGGCTGCTGTTGAAACAGAAAACATGATTCTGGCTGCCACTTAGCAGGTGCAAACCATCTAATCTCTTTCTGATAAAGACTGAGGAAGGACTCCCAAAAGATTTACAAAATATAATATCAATGTATTGGACCTGAGCTGTAAGAAGGGAATATAGAAAGAAATTGCAAATGCAAAGGAGAGAGAAGAAAAGAGGAATGGGTATCAAAGGAGAGGATGTTGCCTGCCCTGGAGGGCTGTCTGAGGCTCTGCCTCCATAGATTTGGAAGCAGAGTGACTCAGCAGGGCTCCTGGGGATGTAATCATGGTGGGGCAGAAGGTGAAAGAACTTTTTTTCTGGCTCACAGTGTCACTTCATATTATACATAATGGATGAACATGGAAAAGCATAAGATCTAAGTGCTTTGGAGCCAGTGCTTCCCTTCAGAATTTCTGATTCTGTTGTTGGCAATCAAGACCAGTTCCTTAAAAAATAAAAACTTGTAACAGTGAGGGAAAAGAAACTGGTTATATGAATTGTATGCTAATTTGTTTTCTTGATATTTTACATGAATAATTAGCTTTAAGAGGAGAAATTAAAGCATAAATTCAAGATTTTGTTTCTGTGACGGTTTACAAAATTCTGAAAGTTCGTTTTATCTTTTTTCCCTCTTAATAGATTTCATTCAAAAACACAGGTGCAGATATATTCTGCTAATAACTTGGATTCTGCTCATTATAATCAAATGTCATCTGAGACAAACAGTCCCTTTAGATTCCTCCCTGTTGCAGCCTGAAGGGGTTCAGTTAATGTTCTGTATGTTTATCTCTCAATGGCTCAGCTTAAATCAGTTTTAAGCAGAAAAATCTCTGTCTGAATATGTGAAATGCTTGTGTGGCTACATAGAGTTAGAGTTTTCAAAATAATGAGATTATGTTAATATAATCCAGGAGGTGAATATGTGTTTTCCTAGCTCACTTGATCACATTAGAAGGCACAGTTCAGAAAATTTACACCAAGGGGCCTTGAAAGGTAAGCCACCAAAATCATCCAAGTATTTGCATAACTGAAGTGTGAGTTTAGTTATTGAGGAAATAGAGATGAAGCAGAGGTAAAAAATTATAGCGTGTTCTACTAAATGGCAGAAACTATTTTTAGAGTGGGAAAATTTTAACAACACAATACAAAGGAATACCAAATGAAATCTCAAGTCTAACATTAGACTTTCTTAAAATAACAGCAGTGAACAGAAACCTGGTTGCTCTGGTTCTCAGATCCCCAAGAGACTTAAGTCTTGTTCAGCTAGATACTATCAGTACAAATGCAAGAATAAATATCAGTAATGTTTAACCCTCTTAAACAGAGATTAGATATTGCAACCATGGTCAGAACATTTTCACAAACCATTTAAAAAATTTTGTTCTCTGTGAAAAAATTAGAATTGCCTCTCTAAAATAACTTCCATGCTATTATGTAGAAGTGTTTTATTGTTTGATATTCCCATTTAAAGACAAACTAATTTTGTGCTCATGTGCATGCTTGTGTGCATGGGTGCAGTGGTGTGCAACAGCAATCTGTACTGACAGTACCTATTTGAGGCAAGGTGGATGCCTTATTCTTATCAATGACTGCAGAGGGCTTCAGAGGGCCATTTGGGTAAAAAATATGTGCAATAGCTGCTCCTACAGCATCTTGTGTGGGCTACATTGACCATCCCATTGATTACATAAAATGCCCTGAACTGACTCAACAAATAACCCACATTTTGCTTTGGTTTAATCAATTGTGTAATTAGCCATTTGGAAAGGCATGCTCTTTTGGCTTTTTTTTTTTTTTTGGTGAGAGTATTTTAGTGTATTTTAGTGAATTCTGTGAGAATTCCTCACTGTGGTTTCTGACAATATGGTCTTTTCACTAAGTTCCCAGGAGGTTTTTTCAAAGTTAAAAATTGTAAGAGTAGTATATGTAAAATAGTTAACAGACCTAGATCAGAGAAACAAGAAATAATTTCTACAGCTTGTCATAGTGTAAGTCATATTTCTAACACTACTTTAGCAAGCTTTGCTATTTTTCATATATAATATAGTATTACTCATTTGTGGACAAAGAATACAATATACAACATGCAGAAGACATTGCGAGATCTTTACAGACATAAATTATGACCACAATTATGTAATAATATTTTAATAATATATGAAACTTGTGCATTTACTTCCTCATCAGCCTAAGTTAAACAGGTCTTTGCATTGTTTCTTTCCTGTAGGTGGATAAAGAAAGTGACTGTAAATGAAAATCTGAAAAAAACTAAAAAGTACAGTAGTCATTAAAGATCAAGGAGAATCAACTTCAAAATGGAAGCACAATCTGAGACACAAAACACTAATGTTTTCTATCTTATACTTCTTCATTTGGAATAATTAATAATTTTATTAGTCATCACATCACTTACCCTTAATTTTGATTCAGTACTGTATCTCTTATCCACTCAATGTAAAACAGAATCTGAATGTAAAGGCTGCTTTTCATTGCACACTTCTATATTAATAGTTGTTGATATTTTTTGATACAGCATTAATGGGTTATGATATATAGTGTAATTCGTCTAATTATATTATATTAATCTAATTATAGTATTTTGATCTAATACTTTATCAATTCTTCTTATGTATTTATTTCCTTACAATGATTTTAAGGAAATTTGGCATTTATAACATAAGAGAGAAGAGATATTGTGCAATATTTTCCTTAATAGTGTAAATTCTAATTCTTTGAGGCACTGAGAGGCTGAAGATTTTAGGCTGAAAATTTTGTTAGCTGCCTGCTTCATGGCTGATGTGTTTTCAGTTGGTTTGTAAAGAAACAAGACCTGTTCAACCATGTTCAGTCATATTAGTCTCCCCTTGTTTTGTCTCCAAGTCCCAGTTTCAAAGGTTTCAAGGATCAAATTATCACAGATTTTGTAAAAAACATCAACTATGTAAGGGAGAAAAATTAAGCTGCTGTCTCAGCTAAGAGGTAGCAGAGGAACTGAACAACCTTTTAACTCTGTTAGCTGCCAGCCAGCTTGCACATAGCTATAGAGCAGACACAGTACTTGCTGTGCTTTCACCAGACAGCATAATAAAAAGGCAGGCAAAGGACCCAGCAGGTGGCTGGGATAAAGGATGAGCCTCTCGGCACTTTAATAAAAAATCCACCTCAATTTTGCCATATTATCATTCTCATACTTGTGTAATTTTCATGTACACAGGTAAAAGCTGCTCTGACCATAAATAGAGCTGCAGATTTAACCAGGATGAAAACCTTGTCAATTTACGAATCCATTAACTCTTTGGTGAAAAGAAAAGAGCTGGTTTTGGAGAGTCTGACTGTGCTTATAATCCCCGTCAGATGTGATGCTTTTTTTGCTCTAATAGCCTTATGTGCCCCCTGCCCTGTCCACGGATCCCTTTGAACTCAGACAAAGGTAGCTGGACCTTGTATGAGCTTTCTTTGGACTCAGGCCTCCCTCGCTGACTGGGTTTCCTAGACAGATTCCAAATCTATGTAGTGTAGCAGTTTTGTCTGCCCTGTGGCCTTGAACCTGGAATGTCTCTAGAATGCACATGAATCTGTGTTTCAGCCTTGTCTCCAGCTTTGACTCCTCAGCAAACCTTGGACCTGTATGGTAGGTGGCTTTTCCCCAGTCCTGTCTTTGTCCATGTCCACTGCCATTCCTGTCTGGACTCTGTTGCACAGCCCCTGGGACTGGCTGGGTGCCTGGAGATGTAGACAGACCTTGATACTGAGATCTGGTGTGTGATTGTGTCTTATTGGTGAGAACCCTAGCTGCCAGTGCTTCCCCTGGCTCCCGGGTCACCCTGTCTCTTCCAAGGACCATGACTTCATTAGTCTCTGGTACTTGGTATGAAAATGTGGTGAAGCTTTCCTCCTTTAGTTTGCTTATCACTAACGCTGGAAATCTGACACAAAATTACTTCGAAAAAAAAGTCCAAGTTGAGCATAAAGGAATACTAGAATTAAGTTGTTTATGGAATCCTCATTTGCCAAACTCTTGTAAGATTTCTGTCTGTTGGTATAATTACTACATTTTGCTCAGGGCACTGTAAAACATATTCAGCAAACAAGCAGGCACATTTTGTTGTTTGCTGTATATCTCAGACCTTATTTTAGTCACAGGATCTGAACATGGAGATATGTGAGACAATTTTGCACGTATTTTCTGTGCTAATCGCCGTTATACTGCATAGGCACTGAAATAATTATACGAGTTTTAGCTTGACTGTGATATTTTTCCTAGATTTTTTTCTTGCATAGAAATGGTCCAAATGCACTTATCGAGCAGAGGGTAAGCAAATTTATTTTTCTTCTAGTGGTGAATAAGCTGCTTACTCCTGCTGCACAGAAAAAGTCAGATCCATGGACATTTTAGATATGCATTGACATGCTGCAATCTGTTGAGTTGCCTCTTCCTATATGCCTTCATGGTGCTTCCAGATGACGAATTTATCAATTTCTAAAGCACTTGTCTTTTTATCCCACTCCTTGCTTTTAAATTCTGTCTCCCACTAACCTCATATATAGGGGTCAGTATTTATAGTTTCAGTGAACTGAAACTCAGAGTCTCAGTATCAGGGAATTACAAGTAGGGCCTTTGCTGACCACTTGTGAAAAGTTTTGTTTATACTTATAACCAAAACCCTGTCACCAGACCTCTGAGGCAGAGCTAAAAGCAATTGCTAAAAGCAATGCCCATGAGCTCTTTTGTAGTGTTGTCTTTTTCCTTTGTCTTATTCAGGTTTTCAGCACTTGAAACAAAGAAACCAAGCCTTTTCTAGGAAAGTTTGTATTATGCAATGCATATTTATTAATTTCTGAGGTAATTCAACCTGGGTTTGGCTTAGAAAAAAACCAGAAGATGTTACACAGGGAGCTGGCCCTCTATAGTTTTTCAGATTTGATTTCCAAGCGAAGCAATGTCTGCAGATAAACATAGCAGCTTCCGTTAGGTCATCTGCAGTTTAGCATGTTTTAAAATTATATGCAATAAGAAAGAAAAGGCAATACATTGGCAGCTGTGCTAGGGGACAAAAATTTATCTGTAGCAAGGCTTTCTGCAACTATAATTTCCAGTGACTTACATGCAGTGTTTTCACTAATAGACATACTTTCACAGTACTGATTGCTGCTGTATGAGCCTGAATTTACAGCTACTTAGCAGGGGCAGCAAGAGTTTACTGAGGAATGCTTGTGACAGTTTGACACTTCTGACTAAATATGCCTGACACTAACGAGACGTGGATTGTTAGTGCCAGTTTAAGTTAGAATAAGTTTAAAGATGACCTTTTATCATATCTATTTTGGAGGAGTTATCACTGTGCTTCAGCTTAGTTCATGCTATAGCCTCACTCCAATAAATGCAAGCTAGTGAGGAAACTCCTGCATTTGTGAGATGGGTATGAGACCATGCAACCAAACTGATGAGTTGCCACCCCTGGTGGGTTCTTCATGCACCTGTTCTAAATGTCTCAGTCTGTGAGACTGCCTCATTTTACCAACCCCTTGCAAAGAGGGCAGCATGGAGCTGTGGTGCCCCATTAGGAAAATGTCTTTGAAGTTGCTATTGGGTACAGCGTAGGGCAGAAAAATCAGGGTCTCATCTACTTCTTGCCATTTATGCAGCACTAGTGACACTTCTGCAATGGAGGCACCTTCTTCATTCCCACCATAAAGCAGCCCCCACCACAGAGTGGTCTGATTTCACAAATGAAAGTAAGACCAATTTAAAATGTCTAACCTGATGTTTGATGCCATAGAAATATCCTGAACAGAATCGTCCTTGCAAAAAAATTAATTATTTTCACTGTCCTAGGGGCTGCAGAGTATTTCTTCAGGGTGTTGAGAAATACAAGTACCTTGTCTGGAGCTTAAAATTCTTGGCAATAATAACATGGGCCACATAGTTCACCTCATTATCTGCTTGCTGAGTTGATTAAAAGAAGAAAAACAATGTATCCACCTTATAATAAAGAGTTTCAACACTAGTCGTTTACTGTATCAGCTGAATATTTTATAGAGATGAGAGATGCACACAAGTTGTCTGTGTAACTTATTTCAACAAATCATTATGAGAAGGCTGGGGAGGAAGTACATTGGACAAAGACATGGATTTTAGAATACCTCTGCTATATTTAAAATTTGGATGTTAGTACTTATACCATCACAGCAACTTTCATTACCTGCACTTACTTAATTTTAAAGAAATATTTTCCAAGCTAATCAGAGACTTCAAGACTGGAGACATCCTCAGTAGCAATGATCATACATTGGTGGAGTTTACAGTGCTTTAATGATATGAATCATGTATGGAGTTATGTTAGGTCCCTGAACTTTAGGAAAACAAACTTCCAGGTCTTGTAGGACATAGTCAATATGATCCCCTGGGAGACTGACCTCAAGGACAAGAGAGCAGACCACAGGTGGCAGATCTTTAAGGAAATCTTTCATGTAGTGCAAGACCAATCAATTCCCAGGGACAAGAAATTGATCAAGGAAGGAAAAACCTGGTATGGTTCAGTACAAAATTGCTGGTCAAACAAAACAGAAAAAGGAAATGCATAGACAGTAGAAACAAGGACAGTAACCTGGGAAGTGTATAGAGATGAAGTTTGGATGCGTAGGGATGGAGTGAGGAAGACCAAGGTGAAGCTGGGACTGTACCAGAAAGGGGATGCAAAGAATAACATGAAGGTACAAGTACATTAACCAGAAAAGGAAAGTCAAGGAAGGAGTATCCCCACAATAAACAATGCTGGCAAACTGGTAACAACGGATGGGGAGAAGGCTGAGGTACTCAACTTTTTTTGACTCAGTCTTCAGTGGCTCTTCTTACATGTTTTGTGTGGATGCACAAAGGGTGGGGGCAGGAGTAGCAAAGTCCCTCCCACTCAAAGTAAGGATCAGTCTATGTCACTTGATGAGATGCATCCCAGAGCCCTGAGGGAACTGGCTTATGTAGTTGTCAAGCCACTCTCTATGATACTTTAAAAATGATGGCAGTCAGGTGAAGTCTGAGGTGAAGTCCCAGGTGGCTGGACAAAGCTAAACACTGTAAACTCATCTCTAAAATGAGTAGAAAGGAGGACCCTGGGAACACCCAGCCTGTCAGCCTCCTCTCTGTGCTTGAGAATATCATGGAACTGATCCTCCTAGCAGTTATGCCAAGGCACATGGAGGACAGGGAGTTGATTCGAGACAGTTGGCACAGCTTCACCAAGGGCAGGTAAGTAACCTAGTGGCCACCTGTGACAGGGTGACTACATTAGTGGACATGGGAAGGACTATTAAAGTCATTTATCTGTAAAGCCTTTGGCACAAACCCCCAGAATAACCTGTTCTCTAAAATGGAGATGAATTTGATGGGTGGACTGTTTGGTGGATATCGAATTGGTAGGATGGTCACATCCAGAGGATAGTGCTAAATAGCTCAAAGTCTCAGTGGACTTCAGTAACAAGCTGTGTCCCTCAGGGTTCTGTATTGGAACCTGTAGTATTTAATATCTTTATTAAAGACACAGGCAATGCAAAATAATCAAGCACAGCCTCAGCAAGTTTGCAGATGACACCAAGCTGAGTGATGCAGTTGGTGCACCTGAGGCATGCAGAGGGAGGTGGACAAGCCCAAGAAGTGGGCCCATGGAATTTCATTAAGTTTAACAAGACCAATTACAAGGTGCTGCTCCCAGGTTGGGGCAGCCCCCAGTATCAACTCAAGCTGGGGAAAGAACAGATCCAGGGCAGCCCTGCTGAGATGGATGTGGGGGTGCTGGTGGATGAGAGGCTGGACATGACCCAGCCATGGGCACTCACAGCCCAAAAACCAAACGTGTCCTGGGCTGCATCCAAAGCAGTGTGGGCAGCAGGGGAGGGAGGGGATTCTGCCCCTCTGCTCTGCTCTGGGGAGACCCCACCTGCAGTGCCACACTTCTGGCCCCTTTTACTAACTGCACAAGCAAAACAAAGAGTTACAAAGAACTGCTTCGATTTTATTAACAGTAAACATAAACACTTAACCCAGAACAATATGATAAAAGTTTATGTCAGATAGACCACCCACTGCTGCTTATTGCTTGTTTCAACATAACAAAAAAAAGGGGATTGGAAACAGGAGATCTTTAAGATCCCTTCTAATCCAAGCTCTAATACGACTCTTACTTTAGTAATTTTACTTACTGATGGCAAGGGAGACAGTGTGCAGTGGTGAGTTTAGATGCGTGTTCTGGCATGTCCAGTGATTTTGAAAAGAACTGTGCTAGCAGGTCCAGCTTCTTAGTTTTTTTTTAACTAATCTATATGCAAGTTTATATTGTCTCTACCTATCTGTGTTATGTATTGATGCTTGTGTGGTTTAGAAAAGACCTGCAATTGTACAAGGGTGTTTTTGTACTGAATAATCAGTCTGAAGGAGACTAATTTTTTTGCGAGAGACTTTTTCTCACCTTGACTCAGTTGCAATTCAATAGATGATTCAGGTGCAGTTCTTAATTCAAATAATATTTATTGCTCCATTTTGCAGTAATTGGTAAATTCTCATTTCAGCAGTGTTTATTTTATAATATAAGACAAGTCTTGACCTGCTGGTTTGTTCTTATTGAAGTATCTGGAATTCAAATCACATATATAAACTAAATGGCAAAGAGCATAGCAAGTTCAAATTCTGACCTCATTCTGGTAGGTTACAATGACTGTGCAGAGGTGGAAGGAAACATATAAATAAAAACAATTTCCTAACTGCTTCTCATTTTCGGTTGGTCAGGATATAGGATCTATCCAACATTACTGATTTATAGGTCTATATCTTTTGTTGTCTAAAGAAGTAAATGAACATCTGTACTCCAGATTTCTTGAGTCACTAATCTATTATAAAATGAGCAACCTGACAGAATGTTTGCCCAATGTGTGAATGCATGTGTGAGTGCATGTAAGTGATGAAAAAAAAGCAATTGCTTTATCAAGTAAAGGTTAAAAAAATAAAATTGGATTAATAGATATGCAATATATTTAATATGCCTAGGAAAAATGAATTTTTCTTGAATAAATACTTAGGTTAGATCAGTTTTATTTTGGAATTTCAGTTTCATGCAGCAGGATGCTCTTAAAGTTAAGATCACTACTTAATGTAAACACAACCCTATCTCTCCTTTTCTGTGCCACAACAAACATTTATAGGTTTAGAGAAATAAACCAAATGCTCATCCACAAGATTGTACATCTGGACTAGATTTCTACTACCTAAGTTACCATTGTGTCATGGGTTTGTTCATAACCGGGCGGAAACACCACTTAATGTAGCGGTTTCACATTCACCTGCTCGCCTGCTCACACCAGGCGAGAGGGCACTGTAGTGGTTTCATGAGAATAAGGATTAAGAGAAATGCAAAACAGGCCTAAACTTCAAAGATAAAAATAGTTTATTAACAAAAGACAACAAAATCAAAATCAACCCCCAGGTGGTTTCTTCTTCCTCCCCCAGCCCCCCACCCAAGATGGTTCCTTTCTCCCACTTCATTTATCTTCCTTTACCACTATCTTTCTCATCAACAACACAGAGAAACAAACTTAGAAAATCCCTGGTCAATTTACCACTCTTGAAATAGGCTTTCATCAGTCCAATTGGAAGAAGAGTCTCTCTTGTCTCACTATGGAGATTTTTTCCCACAAGAAGCACAAGTCTCTCGTGGAGTTCATGTCACTGTGAACTCCCACCCAGAAAGGATATTAGTTCACATGTGACACAAGTCTTCCCTTGGTTACAGCTTTTCCCACAACTGTCATCCAAGGGCTCACTCATATACTATGGGGTGGAGTTTTAAGGATGAGTTGTCCTGGTAGGAAAGCAAAGGTCTTCTCTCTCTGGAAGCAAGGTTTCTCATTCCTGGAACAAGGGGTCTTCTTCTTCTATCCCCGAGGGCAAGGGACTCTCATCGCTCATCTCTGTAGCCTGGTCCCCATCTTTCTCTCCCTCTGGTCAGGTTCCTCATTAATCACAACTGCTTCAGCACCAAGTGCCTTTGCTCAGGTTACAAGCAGGACATTCGCTGCATCCCCCCAAGGTATTCCGTGAGTTACAAGGAACAGTTCATCACCATAGCTTTACAAAAGATTTTCAGCTTAAAGGCATCTCTTCTTTCTCCCCTCCTTTAGTCTTTAACTTTTTTCTCATTGACTTAGGAGCTTCTGAAGCCTTCTTCTCTGGCTCAAATCCCGGTAACCGCAGGCTGATCTCTCTCTCTCTCTCTCTCTCTCTCTCTCCGTTGGGGGGAGGGGGGGGGAAGCCCAGCCCGGGAGAGGGGAGGGCCGGGAGCCCCCTTCTGGAGTTCCATTCTCCTCTCCCTCAGGCAGGGAGGGGGAAGCAAAAACAACCTCAGAGCAACAGCAGCACTGCCCGAGGCAGGGGGGGGGAAAATCCGGCAGGGTCCCGGCCGCAGCCCCGGCACGGCCCCCAGGCCCTGGGGCCCGGAGCTGCCGGCCAGGGCCACGCTGGTGTTACCTTCCCTGCGAACGGAAGTCGAAGAGAGGTTCAAACTTCCCGCTCCTAAAAATGTAAGCTTCGCAAAGACGCCCCTAATGTTCAAGTGGCTACATGAAGTGCCCATCTTAAAATTAGCCAATCCGTGGGCTCCTCACCTCTGCTGGAAACTGTGCCCCGGCAGAAGTAGAAAAACAAAGAACCCCCCCCCAGGAAGAAGAAAAAAAATTGTTGTCCTTTAAACCACAACACATTGCCTACCAATCAAAAAGCTGGCAGAATATATTGCTTCCCTGTTTCCTTTTGTCAGTGAATTGTGTCGTACCTGTTGTAAAAGAGATCATTGTTTCAGGGAGAAACATATGTGGGAAGCCCTGAATGAAAACTTTTATTTACTGAAAAGCTGCTCATCCATTTGTAGGTACATGGACTCCTGATTTATCATGTTTCTTCAGATCAATACTGTAAATATCTATTAGCCAGAAAAGCAGCAGGAGAGACACTTCTATGGTAGCAACAGCCCTGTGGAAGAGATGAGCAGCTGTTTCCAGCTGCAATTTGAGTATTCTCGATGGGATGACTATGTTGCTTAACTGGAATGACTTTCTACCAGTAGCATTCCTAACACTATTAACCTGAGTTATAGGCGTGTTCCTAAAGAAAGAGAGGAAAGCTGCTTCATTCAAAAATAGAGCAGTAGATGCTGATCTTTCTTCACTGGCAAAAAGATGCTTTCTTGTAGTGAGATACTAGCACTCCACAGTCTTGCACAAGATACGATACTGAAGGGGACAGCTGGTACAGACTTCTTGTTCTCTGGAGAATTCTTAGAAAAAAAACCAACCAAACAAAAACAAAAGCAACAACAACGAAAATAACAACAAAAACAAAACAAAACCCCAACCCCCAAAAAAACCCCAAAAAATCACACCAAAAAACTCCAAACCATAACAAAACACAAAAAGCCCCAAAAGCAAAACAAAGAAAACAACAATGAAAACCCCACAAACAAACCAGAAACAAACAACGAAAAAACAAACAACAACAACAACAAACCCACCCAAAAAAATCCATACAAATTTTTCCCTGAAAAGCCCTGTCATTTTGCCTGATATTAGCCTTTGGACATTTTTCTTGCTGACTAAAAATGCCTGAAATTCATTTTTGTGTGTTGGAGGATTTTTATACATTTTGCAGTTATAATAGCAGAAAGAGGTCAGGGAGCAGATGCTCGACTGTGTAAACTTTAATGGTGCCCTAGACAACTAACAACTCAAATGTCTAAGATCCTGTCCACAAATGTGATTACTTAAATGCTTCCTAGCATGTTTAGTTTCATAAATTGGCAAAACAAAACCTCCATAAGCACTTTAATGTCTCTAATTTTTGAGACATGTTTTTTCTTCAGTCTTTAAAAATTTCTTTATTTGGATAAGAATATTAAAGTTAAATACTGTAACTTTAGAATTGTGATTGGTCCTTTTGATACACCTAATTTAGGAGCTCTTCTTAGTAAACTGGAAACAATATAAATCATCTTTTTTAACATTGTTTTTCACGTGATGAATTTGGTGTTTGGCTAGTACTGAAATGTATAATTTTAGGAGAGTAAAAGCCTTTCACTAATTCATAGCTTCTGGTTCACTCAACATTTTAAACAATGACATAATTTTTGATAATGACTGTTGGTCAGTCAACTATGTTCCATTTAAATTTTGAAATAAATTATTAAACTGACTGTCAATGCAATTATGTTAGAAAGAATTTAGCTAGAGTTAATTATAGCATGAGATTGGTTATCCAGGCAATTATTAAATAACTACATCAACTTTTGGGAAAATGATGTATTTTTTTTCCATAATCCAGAAATTAATTCTCTTTACTCTGTGCATACACTCTCTATGATGTACATTATTGTTCATTAATCTTCATGCAAATAATCAATTATTATAGTATGTTTGAACACTGTTTCTTCCTGCAATACCTCTTTAATTTCTTTTACTCTCTGACATTAATATGCTTCCAATTCTTCATTTGCATAGGAGAGTACTTTTTGGTAGCAACCAAAAAAAGATTTTTGTTATGACATGGAAAGACATGTGATGGCAAAAGCTTGTAGGACCTAGATAGAACCAGTTTGGTTTTTTGTTTTCATTCCAACCTTTAAGCAATATAAGTGGGGTGTGTTATAGCAATGGTGATACATAGCTTTGAAGTTGTGTCTTGATGACTTCAACCTCCTAGTTTTAGATGTTGTCAAGAAGGAAACTGTAAACATTTTTCCAGCAAAGAATCTGCTTTGGTTTTAACATGTATTCTTCCCCCCAACACACCTTGGCACTCTGTGAAATACCAGTAGATATGTATCCATCTGGTTTTTTGAAAATAAGACCTAAATAAAACTGATTATATTTATGACTTAATGAATTTCTGGAAATAAGCTACACAGTCATATGAAATTAGGATGCTCACACTGTTTAAAGAAAATCAAGAAATTTAGTAATAAACACCTAATTTAAATTTTAAAAGATCCATTAGGTCAGTAGAAATCAGACATTGTGATATGACACATTTGAGAAGCCTAGACAGTGACCCCTAAACTCTCCAAACCTGACTAGACAAAAAAAGCATGTGCTGTGGTTAATCAAGCAGTCCGTTACATTCACCTACCCTACATATGATTTCTTAGAGATGTGAATTCCTCCTGAAAGAAGATGTGTTTTAGGAAAATGTGCTTTTAAGACAGAAACTCTGTGATTAATATTTCAGCTGCACCAATTGAAGTTTGACAGGACATCTGATTTATATGTAGTTTTGTTCCAAGCCTGCTGAAAGATGGAATACTGAACACATAGGTTTGTGATGTGTGTCACCACTTGTAAAATCCCTTTCCCTGGCAGATTTATTTTGTCCTAGCTGCCAGAATTTTTTTTAGCAAAAGCCATGAACTATTATGCATATCTCTTGCCTGAGGTTGGGAACAAGGCTTTGCTGTGAAGTGGTAACTGATTTAAAAATCTGTGTTTTATAGAACCATGATTTTATCTGTCTAGAGATGTGAAAAATATTGACACCAGAGATGAAAAATACAATACATGAAAATGAGGCAAATCAGTTTATTGTCAGAATTTATAATGCCTCTTTTGAGCAGAGGAACATTACTCACTTCAAAATATCTGTGCCTTTTTTTAACCCAGTAAATGATTGATTTAGATGAGTATGCTGTAATGATGTGACTAAATGCTATCAGGAGTAGAAAATAAAATCTAGAATTATTGGTAAAAGAGGAATTTGATAGAGGGAGATCAGTGAGATATCATGGTTGATTAAGTAAATTAATTAAATTTTTTGAAATAAATGCTGTCCTGCTGATATGTTTAAGAAAATGGTTCCTTCTTGGTGAGTGTGTGAAATCTTACAGAAATTAGCAACTGATTTCTATTCATCACTGTTTTCCTTAGACCAGCCATCAAAAATAAATGTTACTGCTCTGTGATTTACAATAAATTTATGTGTTGACTTTTATTTCAAATTGTGTTGTTAACATCTCTGAAAATGTAAAGCTACCATAAAGCACTATGTATCCTTTGCCTAAAATTCAAATTTGTGAGCCGTGCATGGTTTTGACTGATTTTTGGAAGCAGAAGTCATCCATCTAGCAGAAAGGATGATATGAACTTCATAATTTACTCACTATGCAGGAATGTAAAGAATTTCACATATGCAAATCTACCAGTTCACAGAAAGCATAAAGAAAATGTTTTATATATGAAAAAGATCCTTCATGGGAATTGTCTGTCCTTTGTTGAGGTTGATATTATTTAAGGGGACTGTGGACTGGGAACAAGCTGACAAACTTCCTTTTTACTGTTTGGCATAGCTGATCATCCAGAAGGTCCCAGAAGCCACAGTCCAGGAAGATTTCCTGGCAATTTGACCATCTTTCTTCTTTGCAGACAGTCTACCAGACTGATTTTGGCTTCTAGGACCTTTTCCAAGTAATCTTTCTGAGAACCAGGATATGCCGCATGGTAGGTATTTTGGTATATTTGTAATTAAACGTTTTTAAATATGAAAATCCTATTTTTCTCTTTGTCTTCTTGTAATTTCAGTTGCTTTCTAAATATTAAAATTTTTAAGTAAAATAATTAATAGGGTTCTATTACTTGCATCTACTACAAACTATCTTGCTTATGTCAACGATTAAAGCATTTTTTCCATGAAAAAAAAAAATCTTTCTCAGTTAGCTAATATGTTGCAGGAGGTAAAATTCTTGGAATACAAGGGTAACATGATATTTTACACACGCAGCTTGTGGCAAAGTTTACATAGGATGAAAATGCTTTCTTGACATAGAAAGAAAGCTGTAGACTATGCTTTCACTGGAATATCATCCTTTACTAAGTAACATTCGTAAACTAACATATTTTCCTTTTGTAAAAAATGCTGAAAATCTTCCATGCCTAATTTGAAAAAAAATCATAGAAGCTTAATTGCAGGTCACACAAATAGTGATTTTGATTGATTTTTATTTTACTTTAAATTCTTTTTGGATGGTTACCAGGGAAGCTGGGCACTGAAGCTGGCAAGCTAAGGAATTTTTCTTCTCCCCTAAAAAACTTGCACTTCAAAATGCAACAAGCCAGGGCAAACAAGGGGTCATAAATGGAAAGAAGAAGACAGGACCATGTTGACAGTATCATGTGGTTATTTAGTAAAGTATGGCCATATCTGAGTTGTTTTTATTTTGCTTTGGTAGTTTGAGGCTTTTGAGGAGTTAGAAAGCATGAACTTTATATGAACTATGGTTTTCTGGGTGCCTGATGGCTGAGCTGCAAGGCTCTCAAGCTGTATATAATTGAAAAGACAACATATATTGGTGTGTCAGGAAACATCACTTACATCCTTTTAGGCTGCATTTACATCTTATGGAAACTTAACAACAGACACTCCCTCAGGTCTAGAATAGCCATTATGAATGGACTCCTAGAACCAAGTGAACAAATACTGACTTTTTAAAAGATCATCCTCTGGAAAACAAATTTTAGTAAAGTCATTGGGAAAGTAGAACATTGAGGCATTTATTATGATTAGCACAGTATGTTTTCAATAACAACTAGTCCTTGACTTTGTGTTCAATACTTGAGGTGAGGGGTGAGGGCTGGGCTAAATGCTTCTCCTCTTCTTTAGTTACATTAATTACCATAGCTACCTGAATGGGAAAGAACAACATGGTTGAATTTCTAAGTGTGTGAATTTTGACATGCAAAACATTGCCTAACAGATATTGCTTAACAGGACTCACAGAACTGCACAGCTGTATTTTTAAGGTCCAAAAGGTGAAAGAATAACTTCTGCCTCCTTTTTTTTTTAATACATTAGATCATTAACTTTTTGTGTTTCAGAATTAAACAGACGTGAAGTAGGTTCTTCAGTAGATTTCAGAAAGGTTTAAGAGTAACAGGCCTATGAGTAGTCTGAAAATTGCAGGTTTAACAGGCTGTTAAAGGATCTAACTCTCTTTTGCTAAGGTTGATGAATTTGGAATGCTAAGAGTCTTTCTCAAGGCTGTCTTAAACATTTTTACAGTCAGCAGAGAAGTGATATTGAGGCTGTTTTCTTACTGACAGTTCCTCAGTAAAATAATTTAAAAAAAAAAGTCAAGCTTCTATAGTAACAGAACAAAGGGCTAAACACTATTTTTCTTGGGAAGGTACAGCTCAGTTTCTCACAAGAACAAAATTGGATTTACCTCAATCTTGTTGGCTGATTTTTCTGGACAGGTTTCTGGAGTGTAAGACAGGGTCTTAAACATGCTAGAGTTGATTGGTTTGTGCAAAAAGAAGTTTGCAATTAAAGGCTTTGTCCTTTTGTCTTTTATAAAGTATTTTCCAGGAAATGGTAAAACAGTATCTTATTGGTGATAGCTCTTTTATGGACAGTAATTTAGAAAAAAAAAAAACAAAACAAAACAAAAGTAATCCCAGAATGATTCAGGAGAATATTTTAAATTAAAGAGGTGTTGCAACTTCATAAATGAAAATCCTCTAACAATTAATTGAAGCTTAACTTCCTACTGAGGCAGCATACACTGTCCTGGTACCTCGATGATACTTGTAGAGAGCCACCTGGAGCTCATTAACAGGAATTAGAAATATTTTGAAGAAGTAACACTAAAGAAATGTCTTCCACTAAACAACTTGTAAGCAGCAGATGATACCATAAAAATATTACCTCTCTGCCTTGCCTGGCCCTTTCACTTCTGGACTGAGCAACAATCAAAAAGAAGTGACTGTAAAAAGGGTATATCTGATTAATGTTTTCAGAATTACATCAGTATCTTACCTGAAAGTGATTTCTTTCTGGATGAAACTCTAACTTTTTCAATTAAAGCACTGAAGCCCTAAATCTGCAGTTCTTCTCTCTCCCCAGTTGTTTTTTTTTTTTTTTTTTTTTTTTTTTTTTTTTTTTTTTTTT
>VZTR01001327.1:162014-185383 GCA_013400775.1 Chaetops frenatus | reverse complement strand
TTTTTTTGCTTGTTTGCTTGTTTTTTTGTTTTTTTGCATGTGCAGAAGTATTTAATAACCCACATGCTCTTAACTTGCCTCTGTACTGTCATTACTTATTTGTTTTGCTAAACTATGGTTTGTGCAATAGAGAATTTGTTCAACCTTTCCAAACTCTGAGAAAACCTGCTGTTGAATAGTGAGGAATATATTTCTTTTTATCTTTGTGGAAAAGAGTAGTTTAGAAATAGCTTCATCAGCTGTATCCATTTCATGCACAACTGAAGGAGTTGGTTGTCAACAGGGAACAAACCAGACCATACCAGTTTTCAGTTTCCTTAACTCATAAGCACTGCAGGAAGTTAGAACTCATAGTGTTACTTGAGGTCTATAAGGAAACAAGAAAATGGTTGCCATAAAGGAAAAAAAAAAAAAGAAAAACAGAACTCTTTGCAAGTAAGCAGTAACTATCTCTGCAAACCTATTTATCTGCATAAATAACCATCTGCTTTATAAGAAATCTTTGTTCATTTTAGTTCTTAATAATAAATGAGTTATAGACTTCATGTATGACAGTTTCTTCTTAATGCTCTTTAGTACTAAGACAGTTTTTTGCTTATTAAATTTTGAGAAATTAACACTGGAATTCAGAATGTTTTCAAAAGGGCAGTGGAGGAGATCTCAAGAGACTTTCTCTTTATGAGCCTGAAACAGCAACTTTTCCAGGTAAAATAAACTCAGAATTTTTTCTTTTGTGAAATGCCAGATGCTTTGCTAAACCTGTAGAAATAGGATCCACATTGTGATTTTCCAGAATGTTTAGAACTATCTGGTGATTTAGTTAATTTTTTAGCTTTGCAATGGAAGTTAACAATAATAGGCTTTATTGTAATAATGGGATATTATTACTGTTACAGAGGATGCAATGACCTTAAATTTAGGAAAATTTTGAAGGTAAAGGGAAAATAAGATCCAACTTTAGTACATGTTTATTGAGTGTAGGTCCTGCCAACATAAGTGGTAGGGGAAGTAAGAAATAAAGGAAGTACTCTGATCAACTATGTGAGCAACACTTCATGAAATGTAATAAAAATGGAAAATTAATAATAGGAAAGGTCACTAAAACTTCTTTGAAGGAAGAAGTTCATTGGTGTGAAGTTGCTGGCAGTTCACTTTGTTACTTTGCATGTTACAAGATTTGTTAGTGTATAATGTGTCTCAGGTGAACTCCAGGACTGTACCAGAGGTTCAGTGGTGCTTAGTGGTACAAAAGACACAGACATGAATGCAACCAGTAATCCTGGAATTTCTGATGTTTGGAATTTACACCCTGAATTTAATGAACATGGACCTGAGTGTGATAGGTGAATTCAAAATAAAAACTTGATGCAGCCACTAAAGAAATTAAAGTATCAGAGAGGGTAGAGGTGCTACTGCCAATATTCCATCAGAGTCACGAAACCTGCTTGTCTGCAGTGTGGCCATGTGAGCTGTAGAAATTGCAGTGATGGCTGTGAACAGAAATTGGGAGAGTGAAGGAGATCATCTCATAACAAAAACAGTTTGGCATGGTCAGCTCAAGCCTGTGCTTCATTGTCTTTATGGGGAAATAAATCTTGTGTAGAAAAGGAATCCTCAGAAAATTGTAATAAATGGGAGAGGAGGAGTGAGAGGCAGGAAGAGTTACTGGTGATCAATGCAATACTTCATGAAAGCAGCATATTATAATTTCTGAATATATGTAGGAGTTTTGCTTTGTGACAAGCATTAATAAAACAGTTTACAGTGTGTCTCATATATCTGGGGAATTAAAGGAACCTAGTGTCAAGGGACAGCTTTGAAATTATTTCTTTCCAGAAATCCATTGTTTGGCTATAAAACATATATTAAAAATATCTAAACCATTTGAATTTAGAAAGGAAAATGTTAATACTTTTTCCCCCTGTTTATCAAGAAAATGATGTAGCCAAAAATTTTAGTAGCTTAGGTAAAAGAACCTGGACACGGGAATTATACAGAAAATAAAACTTACTGATCACTAAAATATTTTGATTTTTAGTATAGTTATTTTATTTACTTAGTCAAGCCATGAAACAAGGAAAGAAAGGTATTGAAGTATCCCACAGCAAGCCCAGCCACAAGTTAGCTTCTACTAATCTTTGAGAAGCAGTCAACGATGCTTTAGAAACTTCTTAGAAAAAAATTGTAAAATTATGGCACTGAAGCAATGAGTTATTTCTCTGGCCTTTTAACACATAGTTACAGCTGAAAATCTTACTAATTTCCCAGGTAAATATTTCAGAACACTTAATAAATTAATTGGCAAAAAATGTAGCTTAGAATGTTATTCTTGAGTTAAAATTGTCAATATGCGATTTATTTAGATGCTAAGAAATAACTCATATGTATGTGGACTGGGGTATTTGTTGTTTTTTTTGGTTTTTTTTTTTTTTTCCTATTAATTCTGATATTAATGAAGACTTTGAGTGCTGAGTGGGAGAGGGCCTTTTTTAATGTTTGTATAAACTCTGGTATTTTCTGGTATTTTCTGGCATTTGCAACAACTGCATACTGGTAAACTGTCTGAGAAAGATGACTTTTAATCTTGTTTTCAAAGTTCGTGCTCAAATTTATATGGTCTGGGCCTTAGAGTCATTCGGGTGAGTAACACCTGACTTCTAACTGCATACAATAAGAATTATCCATGATGGATATGGTACCTGTTCCTGGAATATGCTTTATCTTGTCATCTATAATGAAAAATAAACATATTTTGGAAAAATGGACTTTCCTGATTTTGGGAAAGGAAGACAAGAAAGAATGAGAAAGAAACAATATGGTCAATAAAGATTATCCAAGTGCATTTTCCTTTTCTGTAATGTTCCTCAAAATAATCCTAAACAACAATACAAATAACACCCCCTCAAAAAAGACCCCTGAAACCCAAAAACTCCCAAACCCCCAAAACCAAACAGATAAAATTGTGACTTTCAGTTTTGGTATTGGTTATATTTCACAATTCATCTTGTAATGAACTTTTTAAATTATAAACTTAAGTGTAACTGACGGTTTTTCAAAGAGATTTTCCACATAAAAGTTTTCATTCTCAAAAATAATGACAATAAAAGAAAAAATATATCCCTTCCAGCTAAACAGAAAATGACTTTGAGTGTTTGTGCTACTGTAGTATGAGGTGTAAACTTTAAATGAAATAAGGACCTATTTTAGCAGTAGCATCAGGGTAGAAGATAGGTGTATTTCTTCTTTATGAATTGAGATAACATTATACTCTTTTCTTAATTTTGGCTAGAGCATGCTTATTTTGAAAATTTGCCTTAATACAAGAAATTGAGCCTCAGATATAATAATTAATCTTCACAGAAAATAATTTCAATTTCAGAAAGCAAATGTTAACTCTAAAGCAGTATTCAGTTAAAGCTTTATTAAGTGGATTCAGTGATACCCAAAGAACTCATTACTTGTCAGTAGATTAACAAAATTGAAGGAGACTTTGAAACTACTCAATTGACTCAATATTCTCTTATAAAGCTATATTACTTCAAGACTAACAACTTCAATATAATTGTTCTTTTTTATTTTATTTCATTTGACTGAAAAAAACTTTGCTATTTAATCTGGAATTATTGTTCCATTCTTGAAGTGCTGGAAAATTAGCCTAAATTCCAACTGGTTTGTGTGTTTCAGCTCCAATCTCTAAAGTATGGTGTCACAATTTGCTTAGAAGGGTCAGAATTACGTCTAATATGAAAAACAACTTTTACTGAGGTTTCTACGTACCTCTGCAGTAAAAAGAAAACATAAAATAGCATATTACTTGGTGCACCTCCATATTAACTAGAATAGGCATTTGTGTCTATTAAACCACAAATTGTAGTAATTAATAAAATATGGATTTTTATGACTAAGCAAGATTGATGTGTCTTCTAACCAGTGTTGTTTTAATATAGAACAGGAAAAATGTACTAATTTCTCTGAAAAGTGCTCCAAGTTCATACAGTCATGAACTTGCTGGTTCATTCGTTGTTGAAATAAAAATTCTGCCTGGGAGACTGTCTAAACTAATATATCCACCAAAGATTTGCTATATTAACAGTACTTCCCGTGGCTATGCTAGCACAGCAGAAAGTAAGACAGTGGCATTGTCTTCAGTGCCTGTCATACTTTGAGAAACTTTGAACCAATTTACTTGAAAACAAACAACAACAAAAAATTTATAAGTCTATTAATTCTAAAACAATAGAACACCATGAACTGTTTTTGGCCATAGAGGACTATGAAGTACAATACAAGTGTCCTGGTTCCAGACAGTACAGGGTTAAGTTTTGCAGTAGCTAGGATGGGCATGGCTAGGACCCAGAGATTATTCTGTGCCACCTCACATCATTTTTTAGAGGTGGGGAGAGGAGTCCCTTCCTGGTCACAGAGCATGGCAGCACAGTCAGGTATGGTCAGGGGTTTCTCTGTGGTGAGTTCTATTGAATGAATCATTCACCCCTTGTTCACTCTGGTATTAATGTTGTTGCCACTACTGTTTGTTTTCCTATCGCATTGCTGTTTCCAGTAGATTGTTCTCATCTCAGCCTCTGATCTTTGCCTTTTGTACCTCCCATTCCCCTCTCCAGCCCTCCACAGGGAAAAAGGAATGGGGAGGGAGAAGTGAGTGTGTGAGCAGTGCCTGGTTTGGAGGGTTTCAGTGGAAACACTAAATTGGGGAATACCATTCCTAAACCACAGCAATAAGTTGCATATACATTTGGATACCGCTTTTTGTAAGGTTCTTTTTATTGGTTTCCAAATGTTTGTTTGAGGCTTTTTTCAGTTTTGTCTGTTTGTTTGGTTTGGTTTTTTGCTTGTGGGGTTTTTTTGTTGTTGTTTTTTATTTGGTTTTGGGGTTTTGCTTGTTTATATTTTGTTTTGGGAGGGTTTGTTGGGATTTTTTTTTTTGCATTTTTAGCTAGAATAAAGAATGATGGGACTTGATTTTCATGAAATTTGCCATCCATGGTATATTCCTAGGACATTTAAATTAATTTCAGGTGAATTCTCAAAGCTTTGACCTAGATCAAACCTCTTTCAGTTGTGCTATAACAAATCTCAGCAAAGGAGATGGACTAACTCCCTGTAGAGCTTCCAGCCCAATTTCTAGTGTGCACTGATTGCCAGATGAAGGGAATGGTTGAAGCTAATGTCAAGATTGCATTATTCCTTCAGAAAGGCCTGCCATATAGATATTAAGAGAATTGCAGCTTCTGAAACCTTCTTGTAAGAAGAAATTTCTTTAAGATCCAGAAATCTCAGCTCACATTGACATTAAATTTTGGATGATCATGTTTTACAGAATTACAGAAAATCAATTAGGGAAAGACCTCTGAGATAATTGAATCCAACTTTTAAGTTATTCAATGAAATTAAGAATGCAGTAAAAAGGCAGACATGACACTTCTGTTCAGAAATTGTACTGTCCACAATTACAGGTTAGAAGGAAATCACATAATTGAAGGGAGATTACTGGCTGTGTTAAATTTTAGATTTATTTGTAATGCAAGTTCCTTACTGAACGTTATGAAGATAAAAATTCTAAGCTTCTCTTCCTCATCATCCATGGGAAAGATTTGACTATCATTTATCAAAAACTCTTCTTTTGACTGCTTGGAATACATAGACCATTTGATTGTTACAACTATTCTGTTGTATGTCATGGTATCCTACCTGCCTCTTCACCTTCATTTTATATTTAAATGGAACTTTCATTTAATTCATTTTCATTGCTCCATGGGAAATTGAGGGAAGGGAAATTACCAATACTGATGGGTAAAAGCACTTACATGCTATGAAATGTAGGGAGAAAAGACATGTATAGAATGATATTAAAAGAATAATGTGCTAAGTTTCGGAACAATCAAACTTTGCAAGGTTTGGGACATAGTTTGCAAGTTTTTTAACTTTCAATACTGTCAGAATGAGAATATGCAGCTGTTTAAATCAAAAATAACCATGGATTTGATAGTCCTTGGTAATGTTCACAACAAAAGTTTCAGTCACATCAAATGTTTAAGGTCATGTTATTTGAGTAGGAAGATTTTTTTTTGCAGCATCTCTCTACTCTCTCCACCAGAGTTGTGTGTAGCTGTGTCATGGCAAGCCAGTACAACACTAAAGTCAAAATTCATGCTGTGATTTCATTTCCCTGTGTAGAGTTTGAACCTGAGAATTGTTTATGACATATTTATTCCCAATATCTCACTGTTCAACTGCATTACGGTGAATGGAGATTCACCAAGTAGGCTCAGTGATCTTCATGTGTGTTTATTTTTAGAAAGAACTTTCTATCACATTTTCACTGCTTCGTCAAACAGTGGTGGCTCACTATATGATTATAGCAGTCCTGAGTCAATAATTGTATAGAATTTGGAATATTTATTTGGCACTTTTATCTCTAGTGCCACCTAGTTCTAATAATATATTTATCATCTATGTAACATAACTAAAAATACAGGAATAACTGTAACCTCCAAAAGTACCCCTAAGAACAGAATAATGATGCCAACAATATCTGTTTAAAATTACTTCAGTATTTTGTACATTGTCTTCCATGTCATAATATCAAGTAGAAACAGATTATTTTTGACTTTTTTTGCCAAAAATGTCAAGAGCAAATAAAGAGTGCAGTAAACAGTGTAGCAGAGGAGCTATTTATTTCCCTAAGTGTCTAGAGGATTATGGTTTAGATAAATCTCCTATGGAGATGGGTTTCTGAAGAAAACAATATTCAGTAGACAATACTGGAATGATATAAGTTTGTCTAATGTTGCACTGCAATATCAAAAGGCATAAACTTCAAATGATGTCCTTATCTCTAGCACCTCTGAGGACCATTTAGTTTTCCATTTACAACACAGAGGTTTTCTCTAAGAGATTCACTATTTCTTGACTATGAACAAGTCTTTTTCTCCCTGAAAGTAAATGAATTTTGGTACCATCAATGATGAAACAAGGAGGTAGTGAAAATTTCAATTTCCTGGTCTTTATTTTTAGAAATGCACTGAAGTCCTCCTGTGCAACCTAGTCTCTCAGATGGGAATTTAGGTGAAGCAAAGTCTGTCTGAGAAAAAAGTGGCTCAAAATGGCTTTGGTGGCCTTGATGAATACATGTCAAACAGGTCTTCTGATGCGCTTTTGTTTTCCACATGAATTAGGACTGTTTATTAGTGTTGTTTAGTGTATTTTGTTCTCTTTCTTTTTTAGTAGCAATGACAAGATAAATGTTAGTTATTTCAATCAACAGGGAATTAGTGGAGAACTGTTTTACTTCTTAGTCTGTGTAGTGTGCTTTCTGTTAACTTTTAGATGGGGATAGGAGGTGATGTTTTTGAAAAGGGAAAAAGTTCACAAAATCTCTTCCTGCTCTAGGTACAATCCATTGTGTCATAGAGTTGATTTTTACTGTGGTTCTCTGGAAAGCAGATAGCATTGATGTCTGCTGACATAGGCCTTCAGTGAGATAAAATATCTGTGCTATATACAACCTTCATGCTGTAAGAGCTTTTTTAAAAGAAAAGGCATAACACCCTTTAAATGGTTTTGTTAGTAAGATTACCAACAAAACTTTACACAATAAGGGTATTAAAAACAAACAAAACACCCACAATACCCCCCTCTCCCCCAGTGTTTTGGCAAGCATTTTAAAATTTCATGAGGCCAACAGCTGTTGGAGAGGGACAGAAGGACAGAATATTTTAGAAGATTGAGGGCTTTTGTTGTGAAGAATTTTCAAGTGCTATGTCTGGAAAATAATTTTTGCATCTCTTCTTGCTTTTGTTGCTCTATTAGTGAAAGTATTTTCTGCTTATATATTGAGACTAAATCATTCTTGGGTACTATTTTCTCTTTTCACTTGTTCATAGTGTGATTCATTTAGTCAAATATGAAAGATTGGCTATGATTTAAAGTCATAAATTTTTCAGTGGCAGCCTAGAATTTTGAGTAACATTTATATTATTGTTTATGGATACCACCAGAGATAACTGTTCTGACTAGAAAATTTCTATAAAGACAAACTATCTCAGTTGAAATTTTACCATGAGCAGAAAAGCTGAGTTCAATGCACTGCTTCAAGTGAATTTTTCAGGCTATTGGAATAGCACATCTATTTTCTGTTTCACAGGTTTCAATTGTGAATTTACAGTGGATTCAATTGTTTCTCTTAGATTTTTTCACTTCCTGATTTTTATATATGGGGGGTTTGCTATTCAAATGTGATGAAATTAATGATAAGTGCAGGATATTTCATGGAAAATCTTCCAATATTTTGAGAAATGGTTATGCTGACAATAAAGGCACAATTTTATTATTAATGACTTTATAAATGTTTTAGTTATAATTTTTAAAACAATCAGTAAGATGATTCATAAACCATTGTGAAAATATGATTTATTTTTTTTTAGTGGCTACAGAAAAGGGTAAAAAAGAATGTTTTCAACATTTTATAAAAATAAAAAATCCCAAACACTGAAACCCATTCCAAAGCCAAATAATTATTTTTGTATTTTTCTCACTTTAAAAGTCAAAGAAAAAAACATATTGCAATAATTTGAAGGCTGAAAATATAGTGTCTTTTCCTTAAAATGTCTACTTGTGCCTGATCAGGTTGGAGAAGGCTTGCTATTTCCTTATTTAAAATTATGTTACTCTTACTATATGGACATCTGCTGACCTGCAGCTGTGGATTTTGATTTCTACGTCAGATCAGTGTTTTGCTCAAAACAAAACATTTTTTCAAGGACACACTGAAATAAATTGTTTCGTATCTATCTCACATTTAGAAAATTGAAAATGTCGTAAGTCTTTTCCTTGAGACCTTTCTCCACCTTGTCTGTCGTCCCCTGTATACATTGTAATAATTTGATGTCCTTCCTGTGTTGATGGTTCCAAAACTGCAGACATCCTGCATAGATTTGCATGGTTTAAAAGGATGTAATTAAAAAATAGATTGAGAAGCTACCATTGTATGTCTCAGAAATAGGTCACTCAGGAATAGGTCATTCAGGAGGGAAAAGTGATGTTTGTTTGGAAATGGAGTAGAGAAGAAAAAATCTTTGTTATCTGGGGTGGGCTGAGGACTGTCTTGTGGAGGAGTACTTTAGTGAGTTTGGTGGAAACAAATCTTGTGGGTGTGATATACTTGTTTCAATAAGAATAGTGTTAATGAATAATGCAAGAATCTTAAAAGGTCTAAATTTGGGACAAAAAAGGTGCTTCAAGGATAAGAATATAAATTAAGTTAATGACTGGAAGGAAAGATGTTTGTAGCTGACAGTATTACAGTAATCAAATCCTCTGGGAAAATGGTATAATTTGTCAATATAATATATACATATATATATTATATATTTGTCAATATATAAAATTGATTGATAAAATAGCAATGCAGAGAAGCAATGTATAAAATTTTAAAGTAGAAGAATATTAATTAGGTGAACAAGTGAAGCTCATAAACAGATAATGTAATAAATTAATTATGGGGAATTAAAAATGCTGAAAATTAATAATGGAGCCATAACTACAGAGAAACGTTAAGTGACACATTTCAGTAAGACATTACACAATGCTTGAATTAATTATTATGGTCTCAGGATGTGGCATGGCTTGCAGAATGATCAATTGATTTCATTAAAAAAATGAGCAAGTTCTTCATGTGAATGTAATTGTTTAATAGTTAAACATGAGAAATTATTCCAAATCTACGTATGAGTTGAGGTTGGCTTTTAAGAACTGGAGGGTTGAATGCCCAAAATTTTGTCCCTATTTTGACCAATAATATCACTTCTTTTAGTGCAATTTTAATTTTTCCTATATGTCTTACCTTATTCTGTATCTCTGGTAAAGGAAATGTGAATAGGTTTCTGAATTCAAGAAGTGTAACTTTTGGATTTATAACTAATAATTTCCTCTTTATTCAAGCAATCCAGAAATTATGTGACAATCATCCTACTTGTAAATATCTTGGCTGTACTTGCAGATGATTAACATAAATATCTGCATAAATGTTGACACATTTTTATTCTTTATTTTCCCTTCCATTTTTCCTATGGATGTTCTTCAAGCTGACTAAAATTTCATTGTAGGTGGACACCTGGAGTAAAAGGGTGTTGGGGTTTGGGTGTTCCTCTTTTTTTTTTTGTTTCTCTTCACCTGTGGAATTTTTTCCCCCCATCAGTTGCTAAGGGACCATAATGGCCGGGTACTTAAGGGGAACAAAAGAAGTGATTGAACTGAGGGAAACAGGTATTGTGAAGCTGGGAGAGGTTTTTTCTCCCAGCAGGGTGGGGGTACCTTGGAGTTTGGGGCGGGCAAAAGGTTGGGCTGGAGGAGGGGACGGGACTCTTGCTCTGAGCCGCCGGGGAGAACGGTTGGAGGAGCTGCTGCTGCTGCTGGACCTCGCCGGGAGAGCTGTTTTCTTCTGCTGTGGAAGGAGTCTCTGTCCGGAACCAGGACCTGTCACCATCTGTGTGGGTGCCCGGGATCCCTGAGTTTGCCTCTCCCTGCTCTGCTGGAGGCAGGGCTGCCGCTGCCCCGTCCCTGCCGCTGCTCCGGAGCTGCTCTGGGTTTCACGGCGCTACAGACGCTGCACCCCCTGCCTACCGAGACACCGTGCCGTCCCAGCCTGCTGCTTTCCTTTCCTGAGAGCCTCGCCAGGACACCGAGATCCACTGCTCAAGGGGGTTTGTGAAAGCAAAACTTTTTTTTTTTTTTTTTCAAGGGAGGTCCCCTGCCTTCCTTAGCAGACACCTGTCCTTCAAACCAGGACAAAGGGAAATTGTATTGGAAAACTAAAGATATAGGAAGGTTACTTACTAGGAAAACAATTCTGAAATAAGAAATTAAAGAATTTTCTAAAACATAAGACACTTCTGGTAAGTCTTGCCCTTGAGACCTTTCTCCACTTTATCAGTCTTCCCCTGGACACACCCTAATAGTTTGATGTCCTTCTTATATTGATGTACCAAAATCTGTAGCCGTCCTGCCTGGATTTGCATTTGGGAGTGGGTTTAAGGTATGGCTGGAATTCCTTGGATCACAAGCAGACCCTGATGAATGATGAAGATGCTTGCTAGTCTTCTATCCCCACCCTAACCCCAGAATTACAGTTATTTCAGGAGTTTCTTGCCTGTTGCTGAAATCAATCTCTTCAGAAAAATGCGTTGTACCACATTAATTGTCTTCCACAGCAACTTTGGAGAGAAGAAGCCCAGAGATAGAACCTGCTTATCAGCTAGGAAATATAGAATAATTTTCTAAATAAAAGTCTTTCTAGCATTAGTCAGGCTTTCCAGAGGCACTCAATATCCTGCAGTTTCCAATATTTCCCTTATGAGTTCAAAATACTGTGTAGTGCAAGCCAAGTGGTTTTCAAAATAGTAAGCAGTGACCAGTATGTGAAATCTGTGGTTGTCACTTGAGTAATTTTTTATTCATGTGGCTGTTCAGTGCACTTCAATTGACTTCAGCCACTCACACCACAGTTTCACAGAATTCTTGACTGTTGAAAAATTACAAATGCTATTGGTCTGAGCACTTAAAATTCTCAACAAATTTGAATTAGATTTCTCACATTTTGGAGATCAGGCCATGGAAAAGGAGAACTTCCACTTTCCAGGTTTCTCATTTTTCTTTATTTCTCTCTTACTGATGTGTTATAATTTCTCTTCCACCCTAAATCAAGGAGCAAGTGTAATCCTAAGAAGACCTTCTTGACCTATTTTGAGAAGAACTACTGATATAGGATTACAAACTATGTGCAAGAATTTCATTTTGCAATTCAAAATAAAGTTATTGTATTTGGAATGAATTAGACTTTGAAGAAAAATAGATGGACTCCTAATGCTACTCAATTTTTGTGTAATCGAAACACAGCATTCAGTCCTTGAAGTCCTACACAATCCTAATCTTTCTTTCCAAATCTCTACTACTGCACCTTTCAGGAGGCAGGGTCCTTAGGCTACTATCTAAACAAGAAGCAGCAGGCTTGAAACACATTAGGCACAGAGTACTGGGGGGAAAGCATGCTTTCTAGTCTAGTGGTTCTCAGAAATTCATGCTGTGATCTTTTCTATAGTATCAAGCATGTTCAAAGTAAACTACCATTTAAGAATTGTCCATTTTACCTTACGAAGACAAATCAGGTCTCCCAGGTAATACAGTAGAGAAGAAAGCAGTGACAAGTGTGTTAGTGTGGTACAATCCCCAAATCATATGTCCTGCTGAGCTTTCTCTAAAATCCTCTAACTTTGATTTTCATAGAATCATGGAAGTGTTTGGGTTGGAAGTGACCTTAAAGATCATTTAGTTCTGACCCCCACCATGGGCAGGGACATCTTTCATTAGACCAGGTTACTCAAAGCCCCATCCAACCTGATCTTGAACACTCCAAGGCGTGGGGAGTCCAGAGCTTTTCTGGGCAACCTGTTCCAATACCTCATCATGTCACAGTAAAATTTTTTTCATAATGTCAAATCCAAACTTCCTTCAGCTTAAGACCATTCTCCCTTGTCCTATCACTACATGTCCTTTTTAAAGGTCCCTCTTCTTTCTTGTAGGCCCCCTTTAGGTACTGGAAGCTGTTTTAAGGTCTCTCTGGAGCTTTCTCAGCCTGTCTTCATAGGAGAGGTGCTCCAGCCCTCTTCTTAGCTTAGTGCCCCTCTTCTGGACTTGCTCTAAAAAGTCCATGTCTTTCTTGTGTTGGATACCCCAGACTTGGATGCAGCACTCCAGGTGAGGGGTTGCAAGAGCAGAGTAGAGAGAGACAATCACCTCCCTCAACCTTCTGGTCACTCCTCTTTTGATGCAGCCCAGGGTATGGTTGGCTTTCTGGGCTGTGAGGGCACAACCAAGTCATGTTGAGCTTCTCACCAGTGAACACCTCCACATCCTTCTCCACAGAGCTGGTCTCAATCTATTCCCCACCCAGCCTTGCACTTGGCTTTTCTGAACTTCATGAGGTTTGCACTGGCCAACCTTTTAAGTTTTTCAAGGTCCCTCTGGAGTTTATAAAACTAGTTCCACATAAAAATAGTGGCATACTACTCTAGCATTGAAATGAAAGGGATTTTACGCTCATTCAAATCAATTAAAAAGTTGCCAAAGTTCATTGGAGTAAATCTAGTCTTAAAATAAGAAAACCCACATCAACATTTGTTGGTATGTAGACTAGGTAGGAAAAGTGTAGGCACACATCTCATCAGAAAGAAAAAAAGATTTGTTTTCCCAGTATTGGTTATGGGATGTTATGCTGGTTGTTTAAAAAATAAAGCAAACAAAGTAATCCAACAAAAACCCAAAACCAACCAATGAACCAATAAAATACCCCAAACAACAAAAAATCCCCCCAAAAAACCACCAAAGCCCCGAACTCCTCAATAACAAAAAACTCCTCAACCAAACAAAAAACCCAAACCCACAAACCCAACCCTAAACAATCCAAAAAGCCACTTGACTCCATGGACAATACTTCATGCCAACAGCCTTGAATGGTACATCCTTTCCTTATCTCTCTGGGGAGAGCTTTTATTTAATTATGAAGCCCAGTAACAATCTGCCTCTGATCATTAGAGAGTGGAGGCCCATAGCAGGATAACAAACTGGATATACACAAGGACCAAAGTACTCATGCTTGGTACTGGACATAGTACTTGCATGGAATAATCTGATCTATGCTATTTCTTCAAAACCTTCATCAAAAATTATTCACTCTCTTATCTGGACAGAAATTATATTCCTGGAAGATGTTTTGCTGTTGTCCTTGTGGTTTCAGAGTGGGATTTGTTGGGAACAGAAGCACACAGTAGATAAGGTATGTCTGTCATGTCAAGAGTTAAAAGTTAAGAGTTAAAATATACAAAAAGACTTGGAATATGGCTTTTTATATTATATGAGTATGAGCAAAGCCAGGCCCTCTTGAAGGCTTTATGTATTTCTTTTCCTTTCTTCCACACCTACTTGGTAAGCAACCCTATCAGAAACAGCATCTCTAATCTCTGGTGACTTGTTTCCTCCTGCACAAGCCTCTACCTCACTTCTTTCTAATAGAATTTCTTTCAGAGTTTTGTCCTTTGAAACACAGAAATCTATCTGCTGAGAATAAAGAATAATATTTATCTTGTCATACTCAATGTATTTTTTTGAAGTTATGTGCTGTTTCTAAAAGTGGTTAGGATAAATAATTTAAATCTGCGTTTACTTTTATACATATTTCAAATCTTATATACAAATGAAGCATTGCCTATTCCATGGCCACCTGCTGTTTATTCTATCCTAGCACCTACTCTTACAGTGTTTATTATCTGAGTTTAAGTTGTGACTGCCATTTGAACCTCATTTTAAGATGAAGTGTGGAAATACCAAGCTTACTATCTCTCAGTACTAAATCTTAAAAAGTGGTGGATTAACTCCAATCTGCTAAAATTTTAGGCAGGAACCTGTTTTGGCAAGCAGAGAAGATAAAAATACATGTCTGTATCAAATAGTTTATGTTATCTGTCCATTTTTTCCCTTCACAATTCTTTGTAACTATAGGTATGATCATGATTTTTACTTTCCAGATTTTAAGAAAAATTCTTTGCTTAGAATCTGTGTATTCTAAATGCCAGCTTATTTTTTGCCAATGTAGAATTTATATTTACAATCTCTTCTTTGCTAATGCTTCTAGTACAACAAGCCCATCTGTAGGCGACTTTCTGGGCGGTCTTTTTCCAGTGGTGAATAAGCAGTCTGTGAAAATATGTATTATATACTCTTAGATCTCCTAATCTGATTGAAAAGATTGAAAGAGACATGCACTGAAGGTTTCGTAGTGTCAGCTTGGTAGTGAAGCCACCCTCATCTTAGGACTGGGGTTGACTTGAAATAGCCCTAAAACACCTACAGGTCTGAAATCTTATGGAAAGGGAAAGAAATGATAGGTCTCCTTGGTATATGAGAGGGGCACAGAATTGCTCCAATTTTCAGTTGGAGAGAGACCTGGAAGGGCATCAAAAGTTTACCAGTGTCTGCTAGAGGATTAATCCTTCTGGCATGACATGGTGAGGTCCACTGCCTCACCAGTATCAAAACAATTGAAATACACAGTTTTCAGTACAGAAATAAAATGTGCACTCAGGGGTGGAATCACAGCTAGTCTCATGTCTATTCATGTATGGATGGTGTGGCTGGAGCTGTTGACAGCCTCACCAGTGCGGCAAATGGGAACAAACAGTAAGAAAAGCAAAACAGATTGAAAATGTGAAGGACTCTATTGCAAAATGTCCCTCTCTAATGACTCCACTGCACAATATTCTGTGTGTAACTGACTTCTTTTAAATCAGCTGAAACAATGTTCAGGTAAGTTTTTTTTGTGTCCTATTGTGATGATAAGTTAACAGACTAAAACTGAGTTAATATTGCCCAAATGTTCTAGAGTTAATTTTTGCTGATAAAAACAGTGGAATTTCAAGTGTTATATATATTTTACTATAGATTTACATTTTTTAAATTTAACAGTTCTGTTTTCAGGCTTCTATTGTTCTACCAGTCCTATAAATATTTATAGCAAGCATAACATCACAACAAATTACAAAACATCTGAGAAAATGCAGAACAACTCCTGCACATTTACCTTTTAGTAAGGTAAATCCTGTAAATCCTCTTAATGACCTGCAGTAATTCAGGCACTTTCTAATGCAAGAAGCATGCAATAACAGCAGGACCTTGTAATTTTCTTATTGAAAATAATTCCAAGTTTCATAGAAGATGAGATAATCTATCCCGCTGTCTAATTGTATCTTGAAAACCTCCACCTATGGGGGCTCTACCATACACCTGGGGAGGCTGTTTCTGTGGATGATTATTCTTTCTGTAAAAATTTCTTATGCTGAGATAAAACCTTTCCCTGTTTGTACCTGTAATCCCCTTGTCTTCTTCATGTGGCTCCCTGCAAAGAGAGGGTTTTTATCCTCTTTTTAGTTGCCCTTTAAGTACCTGAGTATCGTGAAAAACACTCCCAAGACTTTCCTTCTTCAAGGAGATAAGACCTAACTCCTACAGTCTTTCCTCACAGGGGTGTTCTCTAGCCCATTTTTCATCTTGGTGGCCCTCCTTTGGACCATCTCTAGTCTGTCCACATCATTCTTTAGAAGTGGTGACCAGAACTGGACATAATACTGCTGCTGCAGCCTGAAAAGCACTGAGTAGACTGGGATGACTACAAGTGTATTGGTGCTAGCAGGGCCCCTGAGAATGCAGACCAGGATCCAATTTGCCTTTGTTGCTGCAGCAGGACTGTGCTGACTTATGTTCATTTTTTTGTCCACCAAGACCCCCAGGTGCCTTATGGCAAGGCTTCTCCCCAGCCACACAGAGTCCAGACTGCACTGGGCTCTTCAGTTATTCTGACCCAGCTGCAGAACTTGATAGTCATCCTCTTTCAGTCATCAGAGACTTCTCCTCTTCCCCTGAGCTTCAACACTGCTCAAACACTACAGTCAGTAGGTCTGCAACAGTGTCAGCTACTTCTCCTAACTCACCGGGGTGCATTCCCTCTGGACCCCTAGATTTATGTGGGCTAAAACCTTGCAAGAAGCTGAAGACCAGCCCTTCTTCCACTACTGGTGGGTTGACACGTGCTGTCTTACCCACTTGATCTCGTGGACTCCATCTATGCCACTAAAGACAGTCGAAAAGAAAATACCAGAAACCTCTGCCTTGTCACAGTTTCTCTGTCTTGTTTAGTAGTGGGTCTATGTCTTCCCTGTGCTTCTGCTTACTGCTCCTATTTTCCTTGAACTTAATGACTTTGACCAGTTTTAGTTCAATTTCAGGTTTGTAAGCCACTTTTAAGGACTACTTTGCAGTTTTGTTTGTGTATTAAGCAATGGATAGTATTTACATTCCTAAATAACCAGTGACTTACTATAGAACTAAATTATTGAATGATGGATCATTCTCTGAATATGTTAGGCATCAAACTGAATCTTTTTATACTAAACTGGAGCCAAAATCAAAACTGCTTGAAATGTTTTTCAAAAACTGTCTACAATTTTGATGATAAAAATGTCACAGCAAATGAAACAGGATTTCAGATATATACTGTCATTATGGAAGGAAAAATAAAATTTACTTTTGGGATATAAGATGTTTCAACTGACCTGCACTGGTCTTTATTTGAAATTTTACTTCTATATGCTTGGCAGTCTCAGTTCCCACTAGAGGGGAAAATAAGTAAAATGAGAACCTCCTTTATCTGTCTTAACTTGTGGAATGAAGTCCTTGGAGAAGTAATCACAGATGCACTACAGTTCTGGAAAAAATAGGTGAATGCATACCCATTATTAATGCCAAGTAATGAAAAAACTACCTGAATTCTTTGAAACTTTGAGGAATGTTATTGGTAAGACAAACCTATAAATAATTCCCCCAAGCCTCCTATTTTCCCTTGTGTGTATTGAAAATCCACAGTGGGTCAGACTGGTTGTGGCACTGTCAGACAGTGCTGTTGGCTACTGTAGAGTTCCTGCAGCTCACAGTGACACACCTCCCAAGCCTGCAAACTTGTTTCCTTGGTTGTACATCTCTTCTTCATAGAGAGGGCTTCAGAAATTCCTTTATAAAACTTAGTCCTTCAGACTTACTTATTTCTACTTTTCTGTCTGTCACTGAAGTCAGCTGTATATATTACTCAGGTTTCAGTTTCCCTATCTTCCTTTCTGTTCTTTTTTCCTCAGGAAATTTTATTTCTTTTGCAATGTACTTGGGGAATATTTGTCTCCCACTGATCTTATTTATACTCTATTCCTCCCTTTATGTCTGTACTATCTATTGTCATAATGAAGAAAGTATAAAAGAAAAATGCTTTAGAGAAATTCAGTCTTGATGTTTACATGAAGATTTTCACCAGTTTCCCAGGTGGTCATTCAGACCACAGAAGTAAGATAATTGACTACACTTTACAATTTTGTTACACTCATAAGACCAAAATATGCAACACTACTTCTATTTATAGCCAAGAGGACCAAATCATTCTTAAATAGATGAAATCAACTTTGGCATCCTGCACAGAGAGGAAACTTGTGAGGAAAGGTTGCAATTTTTAAGTCAAGCCAATTCACACACAAAACTCTTGAGTCACACATCAGTTAACATGAAGTCACGTCATACTTCAAACAGCAGGACAGAGTAGTATATTCCAATGAGGTATTTGAAACTGCATTGAAAGCATGATCTTTACTCAGTGAGGCCTGCCTACAATTGAATATAGAACAGCTGGGGATCAAGGTAGCAAAAGAAAAGAAAAAGCATTTAAAATCAGCATAACGGTTTGTTTACCCTTATTTTCATTGAATATGTTCCCAGCCTTCAAGACTGTGGTCAGGTTTTACCTCTCAGAGTGGTGTGACTGTGTTATTCAGAATGGGAATTCCATGCATTCCTGTTAGAGTTTCCAAATTGTTGTGTTAAAAGATGTTGGCTATCTCTCATCAATAGAAACTACCTGAAATACTTTCCCGTAAACACTTTCAAAGCTATTACATTCTTTCATTTTATTTGCATATTTAATATTTTTTTCTTGGAAGGATTTCACGATAGAATTTTTTTTGTGAAGGCTGTACTAGACAAGTCTCTGCTGTTATTTCAGTTTAAGGGTCAATAAACTCTCAACAATTAATTAAAAGGAAGGATCAGTGTTGAGTTCTTCAGCAAAACCAATGCATCACTCACAATATGGAAAGGGTAGAGTGAGAAGCCTGCCAAGCCCAGCAGGTCTACTTTGATTGTAAATTATGTATCCATTTGCTTAGATCATCTTCTGTAAGATTATTTCAAAATAGTCCAGATGTCTCATGACTTTTTTAATTATTCAAAATATAATTTTCATTATTTAAATAGATAATTGATAAAATACTACTTCTGCAGTCCTGACACACAGCATGGAGGCAGAAAAGAGAGAGGCAGCCTTTTGTTGTCAGTACAAACAACATGTATTATCACATAAAGTTAAGTGGTTCAAACACTGATTAAAACTCTTAATGTGAGCATCTACAATACTCTGTAATTTGAAACTTGCCTTCAATATTATTTAGAATATGAACTATCAGTATCTACTTTCGCTCCCTTGCCTCCTCCCAAATTGTGTGCACAACTTTACGCCTTCTTTTTGATGTATTTGAGGGTTGAAAAAATAATAGAATCATGGAGTTTTCTGAGTTGGAAGGGACCCACAAGGATCATCAAAGTCCAACTCCTGGCTCTTTCACAGCACAGCCCCAGGTATCCCACCATGTGCCTGAGAGCATTGTTCAAGGGCTTCTTGAGCTCTGCCAGGTGTGGTGCTGTGACCACTTCCCTGGAAAGTGGTTCCAGTGCTTAACCACCCTCTGGGTAAAGAACATTTTCCTAATATCCAACCAAAACCTCCCCTGATACAATTTCAGGGCACTCCCTTGGGTCCTGTCACTGGTCACCACAGAGAAGAAATCAGTGCCTGCCCCTTCTCTTCCCCTCTTTAGGAAGCTGTAACTGCAATAAGGTCTCCTCTCAGTCTCCTGCAGGCTGAACAGACCAAGTGAAAAAAGATACAACTTCTCCTCTAGACCCTTCACCATCTTTGTAGCTCTGCTTTGGATGTCCCCTAATAACTTTGTATATTTTTTATAGTTTTGAATCTTAGATTGTGGCAACCAAAATTGCCCCCAGGACTCGAGGTGAGGCTGCCCCAGTGCAGAGCAGAGCAGGACAATCCCCTCCCTTGCCCGGCTGGTGATGCTGTGCCTGATGCTCCCCAGGACAGGGTTGGCCCTCCTGGCTGCCAGGGCACTGCTGGCTCATGTTCAACTTGCCATTGACCTGGACCCCCAGGGTCCTTTCCATGGCACTGCTTTCCAGGGTCATTCCTCAGGCTGTATGTAGGTATTACTAGTAGATACCTATTACTGTTGGCAGTACAAAGCTAACAGTATCTGGCAGAATTAATAAATGAACTGATTTGTTTGAGGTTTTTTTGGCTTTTTTTTGTTTGTTTTTAATCTAGAATAGATATTATTTTTATGTGGCTTACATTCAGATTTGGAAACCAACAACACCTTTTTTTGTGTGTGTTTTAAGGTAGTTCAAATTGCCAAGATGACTTTGGAAGGAAAAAGTACTTTGTAAGTCTTAAGTGTTCAATAATGGTTTGCCAAAAGTTAAGGAATTCTTTCAGTCTAATGCAAGCAATTAACTTCAGTATTTGAAACTTAATTTCTGAAAAGTTATTTTTATCAAAACCATAATTTTTCAAAACCTTTCTGTCTGATGACATGATTTTGAAAACTTACCTAGCTTTGAAAATATGGGCTGCTCAGATCTAGACTCAGATTCTTATATAATTAAATCCTTGTTCTTTCTGTTTATGAAAATTTGCTTTGAGGTGGACTTTGTTTACATTTCATAATTAAAATTCTTGCTCAGAGAAACTAGAGAGCCCAGAAAAGTTAGCAGTATTGTGTGTTCCTCAGTTTGGGCTTTTAATTTTGTAGATCTTATGAAATGACCAAGGAACTCAATTAAAAAGTTTAGATGCACCAGTAAAGAACTGAGGATTGCAGAATAAGAGCTGCTTGCCATTTTCCTAAAATAATTTTCTATGTTCACTACAACAGTAAGAACATTTTTGTATAACAATCAATTTTAAGGAAAATAAAATCCAGTTTCAATTACTGAATCAAATGAGAATTAAAAGTTTTTTAAGTATTTCTTTTTCTTAGTTACCTCTTTAAAATAGAGGAAATTTTATTTTGAGGCTCTGCCACTAGCTATTCAAGGGTTTTCTGGTTTAGAAGTTGTTTTGCACTTAGTCCTTTGCTAGCTGGTAATGTGCTGGAGAGACTTTCTGTACGTGTAGGAAACTGACTGTGAGTATGGTATTTCTATCTTTGTTGAGATAAATCAATAATAATGTTTATATCAATAATGTTATATAAATCAATTACAAAAATGGTATGTAAATCTGTATGTAGTTATATAAATACTGCAAATTAGAGGGGTTTTTTTGCCTACAGAATTTAACTTTCTTGGCTTATTTTGCATGATAACCTTTCAGTGAAAAGTCAAAGGTAGCTCTGACCTGCTTGAAAGGGCATACAGCCACTATGTTCCTGACGTGTAATAGGAAAAAAATATTTTGAAAAGGAAATGTGAAATAATGGTTTGTTGAAGCAGACACAGTCGAATCTGTATAGTTTTAACCAGTCATATTTTTCAATAAGTAATCACAGAAGAAAAGGTAGAGCACCTATTTAATGGTAGTGTTGGTGTGTGCAATGAAGAGTTGTTTTGCAAAAGAGCTGAAGATACAGAGGGCATAATTTTTAAAAGTTGAAGAATTTGACACCAAATGTAGCTTTGGCTAAGCAAGCCAACTGATCTTTCCTATTACTTTAAACTTCACACCTGAATGTTTTCTTGAAGACAGCAGGGCTTAATTTCTTCATTTTAATGAATGAATAAATTGTAGTGATTTTAAATAGAGCATTGAAACCAAGAGTGGTAACAAGCTGAATTGTTTAATTTGAGATCACTTTGCTTATTAGAGAATACTTATACAATTAGTAGTCCAGTCTATTGCTCCTAGCTGTCAGGCATTTCTGATAAATATTTTACATGTAAAACTGCTACACTAGCAGGAAGGGTTATACTTCATAGTATTTGCTACAAAATATTACTAACAGAAATAAACAACTACATATTGACCCTCAATAATTTGTTTAAAAATACTAATGTACCCTCTTCCTTGTAAATCTATATCCCTTCTTAAGTCCTGTGTGTGTGTATGTGTAAACCTGTTCAAATGAAGCGTTCATTGACTGATATTGAGCATTAGATTGCATGATTTTTGTTTCAGAAGATTTGACATACTTTTCTACATCCTGAATTCCTAGTATTGATACAGTCACAGTGGAAAACATTGGAGGTATATTTTCAGGCTTTAATTATACATCTGTCCTACCTTGAACATTCCGTACCTTCCCCTTCTTTTCTACACAAAAAGTGGTTGCAGTGAAGACTAAAGACAAAGGACATCACCTTCCCTCCTCCCTGAGTGAGAACAAGGTGTTAAGTATAGTTAGTACCTCTCAGCAGAAGATAAAATTGTTCCTTCAGGTCTAAGATCTTTCAAAAAGAGTGAAAAAGCCAGAAGCATTTCTTTCAGCTTTTACACTATGCACTGTAGTTTGTTGTAAGAATGATGGTACTCTTCCAGAAATTCTGGAATCTCAGCTAAAAGCAAAGTTCTGGCTCTTGCTACAGCTTGCTACTTGGAAAAATGAACATCACAAAATTAGTAGATTGGGTAGCTGAAAGAAATAGAAAGGTGGTTTTCTTTAGGAGAAAATCCTAACCTAGATCTGAACAAGTAAAAAGGAGATAACTAGGTGTATGACAGAAATGGTAATATTTCTTTTTTCCAAAACACTGTGGAAGATAAGAGAAGAAAGTGTAAACTTGAAATAATCCTAGACTCCAAAATTCCAGAGGAATGAATCATGATGCAAAGAAATAAAAACAGCTATCTCATAATTTATTAAAAATCTCTGTTCAGTTTATGCTAGACAAGCTAAGAAACAGGTATGGGACCCTCTGAGATAGCCATACTTCTAATGTGGCTTTGAAAAAGAGATTAAATGAACAGTAAAAATATTCAGGCAATGTTCAGAGACATTCAATAAGACGTTTCGCTTAAGCATGTTATAATAGTGGTAATTTTTACATTGACAAAAAAAAAGGTAATTTTGCTCTCTGAAAGATGTCTTCATCAAGATTTTGTGTTGAAACCAACAAAATATCATATAAAAATTTATTAAAGTATTTTAGAATTTATGTAAGTTTTTGAGTCCAACTTCATATTTGCTGCACTCTCTCTTGGGATAAAGATCAAATTTAATGATTTTACCAATATATATAATCTCTATATCATCTCCCTAATATGACATGACAGCACATCAGAAACATTCCTTGGAGAAAAATGCTACAGAGTATTAGAGGATTAAAAAAATAAAATGATTGACTCAAGTTGACAGACCAGTTATTTTTAAAACAGCTTCAGATAAGTTTTAAAATGCAAGTAATGCCCTTGCTGCAAAATCTGTTCTGTGTTAGTTATTTCAGGATTGCAAGTTGTTTGGTTTATTTTCTTTATCAAGGCATTTAATTCTTAAATTTTCCATTTTGTTTAATAAAACTCAGCTTGGTAAACTTCTGATCCCACTTGAGTCAATATCTTCAAGGGGTAATCTAGATTTAAGAATTATGTAATTTTTGTCGAGGTCCAAATTTACAGACAGAGATTTCTATATGGCTGATTG
>VZTR01001327.1:129653-148542 GCA_013400775.1 Chaetops frenatus | reverse complement strand
CCCTAAGAAAAAATATATGACAGATATTTTAATAATCACCTTCCAGTAATTGGTAAAAGTTTGGTAATTAATAAGAACACATGAATTCATAGTTGGAACAGAATTCTTCCATTTCAGAAACCCAGATGCCATTTTTATCTATGATTTTTAAAACAGTACCAGGAAAATTAACTAAAAAAATTTTCAAAGCTTTTGTAAATCCCAGATTGATTTTACAAATCAGACAGCATATTTGTTTGTGCAGTGGATGCACAGCTTTGAAAGAATTTTAGCTTTCCTTTTTTAATAGTAAAATTTAATGTTCTGATATAAGAATCTTGGATTTATGCTGATTTTAAAATTGTCCCAAGATCTGTTGAAACAATTTCCATTACAGCTTACTTAAACCCTACAAGGTTATATGTCAGATCAAACATGAATTCAACATTCCTCCAATTTTCCTTCCTCATAAATTTCACAAATTATGACCTGTATAATTTATTTTCATTCAAGTAAACGATTTTGAAAGGGAACTTAAAATAGAACACAATGAGGATTTTTTAAAAGTAGTAATCATTTGCTGCTTTAGATATCTGTATTGAGCACAAATTAAACCAAAACAGTTTTAATTGAGACAGAAGAGACACATCTTTATAGCATAAATTTTCAGGATTTATAGCAATTATGCAGTGGACATGAGGTTATTGAATCAATATTTGACTCAAATTATGCTAATAAAAATTAATGGTTTTCTTAAAAGAAATGGTTTTCTTAAAATTATTTATAAGCATAAAGTTAGAAGTCTTGTCAGTCTCTTTAGTAGAAGCAAAATTCTAGCAATATTAAATAATCACTTTCTTTAAACTTCAAACTATATGTTTTCATGCTAAGTCCTGGAAGTTTTCCTTGTTTTTCTTCAGTGAAAATATTCCTGTATTTTAAGGAGATTTTCTAAGGAGAGATTATAACTTACACAAGGCTGTCTATGGATTCCCTCTGACTTCAGGGCTAAAGCTCAGATTAAACCTTCAATTGCTAATCTCATCAAATAGATTTTCACTCTGGAATTTATGCCTCCCTACCCTGTCTGCATCACAGCAGCCAGACTTTCTGCTGTGGGTTAAGCATAATGGTGAGGTTTGGATAAAGTGAAAGTATGATTTCAAAATGGCAGTGGTCCCTCTCATGCCCACATGAATACTGCATGCAGCTTTTGCCATTATCCCATTCTGTGGAAAAACAAGTAGGTTTTTTCCCAGGGCTATCAATCCAACCTTTATTCTACATATTAAATATGCTTAGGTGAGATCTTGAATCCATTTTTGTAAGCTGCTGGAATGCCCACCAGTTACTCTATATAACTTAGGTAAAGATCCTGAGACATCTATTTTATGTAAAAGTTGTTCCAGGCTCTACTGAAGGCTAAACTTAACAAATTTATTATTTTTTTAAAATCACACATGTAACCTGGGGTTCACTTGTGATATTCATCTCTAGAATGAAAGAGATGTCATAGGTATACTGGAGATGCAGACTCAGTTTTCAAAAATCTGTAATCAAATGTATTCCTTTCAAAGACTGTGTACTGAGGAACACATTTTAAAAGGATTTTTAGAGCACTGTGGAGCTGATTTCTTAAAACTGCAAGGGATCTGTGCATATGAAGGTGGAAATATGAAAAGTGGAAAACTGAAAGCCAGGGTAGCATGGAGGATTCAGACTTTCTATGGTAACAAACAAGTTGTCAGAAAACTCATCAGGCAAAACCTAGCAGAAAGTATGTGAAGATGATGAGCATGCTTTTGTTTTTGTAACTCATGAATATTTATTTAGTGGCTCTCAGAAGATATGCAGAAGACTAAAAAAAAAAGAAAAGAAATCAGATAAAAAGTTCATGGTTTCAGTCAATGTCAGTAGCAATATTTAGATGATCAATTTGACTTGAACTTTGATTTTTATTTAGAATTTTATTCTTTATTATTGATTTTACTTAAAATTTCTCTTAGTCTGTGGGCTTGATATTTCAAAACATTTTTAAAGGCTTTACTTTGCCTGTAACAGTAATGTAAAATTTTCTAATAGCTCTTATTTATGTTACTTAAATGTTTTACTTGATTTCCATTCCAAGATAAATGTTCTTACAAAACTAAAAGTCATGCTGAGGAAGTTTAGAATTTTTAAGAAATTCTCAGTTTTACTGGAGGCCAAGGTGTTGGGGAAAAGCTTTGGGGAAAAGGAAAGCAAAGAGGTTAAATATGAGGCTTCTGTTTTAGTTTCTTGTAAGTTTTCTAATATAGAGCCAAGAAGGAATCTCTTGAAGACTCATTCTCTCTCTTCAAGGAAGAAAATGAGGTATTCCTTTTCACATCTAGATCTTCTGATGCAGAGGTATTGTCAATTGCTAAGCAGTTTAAAAGCTGTTAAGCTTCTGCCAATTTAAGTATGGGCACTTTCTGAATAGGAGGTTCAGAGGACTGTAGTCTTATGATCAAACAGCCCCTTGAAGGGACTAGCTGTCATTCCCCTTCATTGTAGTCACACTGTCATTAGCACCTTTCTCATAGTTTTTAACTTGTTTTAGAACAGACTGGTAGACTAAGGTTGGTTAATGAATAAAATTCACCTGGAAACAGTGCCATAAGAAAAGAAGCCGGCTGTAAAATTGTGTTAAAACTTATTGTAGTGGTACATATTATTATTATTTATTACATATGTTCAAATACCACAGAAGAGAAAGGAAAATGATGTGTTTCTAAGCATGTGCTGCACTAGGTCTTTCTGTATTTTAATTGGTTTTCCCACCTGTTAAGCTATGCAACAGTTGTTTTGCACCCTAAGCACTTTAAGTGGGGGAATATAAGACTGGCTGAAAGTCATGCTTATCTTAAACACAGTTTTAGAAAACATCCCTTCACACTTGGCGACGTGTGATCTTTGGTGTTGGTGCTGTGTGTTTGCACCACACTTGTGGCCCAGAGGGCCAGACTCTGCTCTTCTGTGGAGGTGCCAGAGCAGGTTGTGCATGAACCTGTGATCGCCCTGGGTAGAATTCCCTGCCAGTTAGAACTGGCATAGGCAGTTCTTTGCATGACTAATGCATAGCTACATGCCAGCATTTTTAGGAGGATGTTTGATCTGTTTGAAGTTATAATTTTGAAATATTGTAAGAAGAATTTCAGATAATATATTTGGGACAGTACTTCACCTTTAGGCTCTGTCACAGCTTTCCTCATAGTAATATCTAGCTACAGTCAAGAGTATTCTTCATCATGATCCTTTAGAGTGGCTTGAGATCAGACTGAACTTTTTCATTGAGAGTGAATTGTTGGCATTTTTCATTTCAGAAAGCATGGCTTTGTTCTTCTGTATCATGCAGGGCTCCTGTGGGAAAATGCCAAAATGTCATGTTCAAGGCTGCTACTGAGACACAGTACTCCGCTTGCCACAACTTTGACTGAAAATACCTTCACTTTGTTTCAGAAAGCTTATCCTTGGTCCTGACCCCGGCCATTTCCCTGGTAAGGCCTGGAGATGTTTGTGATGGAGATTTAAAAAAAAACCCCATCTGCTCTATAGAGCATAACAATGAATTTATGCCCCAATTTGCATCTCTAGGAAATATATAATCTACATGAAACAAAGAATTCAGGAGGTTAGCTTGAAAAGCAATCAGTATATCCTTATTAGCAGGAAATTTAATTTCATTAATATGTTTTTCATCTTTTTGATATACTTTGAAGCAGTTCTTCAGAGTTAATAAACCAGATTTTGGGGTCTGTGACCATATGTATACTGCATCTTCCTAAAGTGTCTCTCATAGAGTGATGGTTCCTTCTTACATTTTAAAATGTTTATCTTCTTCAAAGGATTTTCGTGTCATTGAAAAGCATGAGCTGTTTATTTTTTCTTGCTAAATTAAATTTTCATTTGTAGAGTTCAGTTCTGCTGAAGAAACAAATTTTCTTATCTGAATTATTTCTTAGAAAAAATGGTCAGTGCACTCCTTTGATTCTTCACCTCTTCAATGAGTCATTTGCAGCTCTAGAAGAATAAATAAAACTCTTCCCTGTACATTCTTCTCCATTGGATCTGTGTCCTGAACCCTCACATTTTTTTGTACTGCAGAAGGTCACAATTTCACAGTTCGTCCTCTTAGTAGGGCACCACTGCACCTCGGTCTCTGAGCATCCCTCATTCTGAAGGCAGCCTAGTAGTAGAGCTGTTACTTTGCAACACATCTGAGAATAGCTTGCTCTCAAAATTTGAAAGAATCTCAAGTACAGTACCTGTACCAAAAACCCTCTCCCTTTTGGAGACTCACTCAACATTTAACTCGCTTGCTAAGGACATGGAACAAACATTGTAAAACCTAGTTAAATGTATTCAGCAATTTTCCTGTTCTAGTCTCAGCACAAGACCTGAATTGGAACTTGATTTAAACCAGAAGGACATTAATTTTGCTCACCCCCTATAAGACCCTTTCCTAAGGTCATCAGGTCATGTCTTCAGTTTCCACTCATCAGATTTTTCAGTGTAATGGTGGTTACACTGTACAGATTCCTGCAGAAGAAATGTCTGGCCATCTTCAATAATGGTTGAGCAAGTTTATTTCCAAATTAATGACCACCCTGGCTTTTTAAAAATTCTTAAAATCCACTTTCTGAGTTCAGGCCTCATGGCATACCACAGCCTATTTCCGAAACAACTTAAGAGAAATTATCTTTTGTGTATTTTTTGAAGGAAGAAGGTGGCATTCAGTCATTTCCCCTGAAAAGGCTCTTAGCATAAAGCAACATTTTTTATTCCACTTTATTAGTAATTTCCCTAAAAATTGAATAAGTTTGCGAAACTCTAGTTTGCATTTTGTTTGAATGATTATATTCTTTTGAGATGTCATCCTGAAATTATGAGAGCTGTCACAGCTGATTAACAACTCTACAGCTTTAACAAAAATTAGAATACAACGAGGATTAATTATTTTATAATTTTAATGGTTTTAAATCTAAACATCATTAAATTAAATTCTGTCATTCAAGGTGTAGCTAAATTTAGCTCACTTATTTTGAAAATCAGACAAAAAGATGAATAATTTTAAAAATACACAAACAAGATCATGTGCAATTATAGAAATGATCTGATTATGAACACAGATACATTTGAAGAGAAATTAATTATCATTGCACAGCTTAGCTATTTTGACAGAATTAGAACAGGTTACCTGAAATTCATCACTCTCTTTCTGCCTGGCATTTCCTCCCTCATTAAAAAGTGATTGACTTCTGAGCCATTTAGTTCAAACCAAAATGAACGTTTGGTCTTTTTGATTTTATTCATTTTGCTTGATGTTATTCTTTCAACAGAGAAGTAAATAATCATGACATAGGTTAGTTTAGTTTATTATCATTATTGAAATTTAGTTTAGTTTATTAATATTCCTGAAATGGTGATGGCTGTAGTGCCGGGTACCTGTCTTATTCTATATTTCAACAAACTTCCAATTTTGTGCTCTAACTTAATTTGGCAACTTCTTGCTATGCACCAAGACCAACATTTTAACACAATACATAAGATGATGATGTTTCAACACAAGCAGTAATTTAGTCAAGCTCAGCTTGATATTCAAAATTTCACTTGGCAATCGTTTGCAAAGTTCTACTTGTTTTCCAACAAAGACTGAAGTTAGTCACAGCACTAGTTCTGTTCTTTGAGATATGTATGCATATTTTGTCAAGAAAGATGATAAATTTTTGGCATTTCACCATCTTTTAAATATCATTCCATTGTTTTGAAAGTCCTCGAGGAGACAAGTTTTTTGAAATGTACCTGCTAACTTCAGTGTTCTGAGCAATTTATTTGATTTTTTTTTTAATCAAGATTAACTATGTCTACTACTATTAGCGTATTTCATCTGTGCTAATACATGTCTGGCTATTTTTAGCAGACATTAAGACTACATACCAGAAACTGTATCTGCTTATGGACTTTCTCATTTTATACAGTTATATACATATATGCATGTGTTTTACTCCTGTGAATCATCATAGCTAGAGAGCAACAAGGTAGTAAGTAATGCATAATTTTCCATGAAATCCAGAAGATAGAATGACTACAATAAAAACTTGACTTTTAAAATATGTTTTGTACCATAATCAAACATAAATAGAGAATTTCATGTAATGTATTTTTATATTAGTTGATGAACATATAATATATGAATATAAAATATTCATGTCACCAATTTGAGTGTGCGGTCACACTCAAAGCACTGTTAAGATGAAAGGATTTCCTAGGGTTGATACTGAATTCATCTATATCCTTAAACAAAACCTACATAAAGAGATATTGAAAACACATAATCTAAGATTATATGACGGATGCACTTTAACAGTTCAATCTCATCAATAAGTATTTGCATAACTACTTTGTCAAAGAGCTCAAAAATAAGAATGTTCTTCCTATTTCAGCTTGGTTCTTCAAGATTTTGCTTACTTATTTTTATAAACAAAATATATGCTGCAAGACAAGGTGCAGAGTAAACATCCTTCATCATGCTCACTAAAATAGGAGGAGTTTGGGCCAAAATACAGAAGCTGGTGGAGAGATGCATTTCCTGCTAGGGCTGCAAAGAAGTGGTTTTTCCCCTCAGCAAAGAAAGAACTCTCTTGGCTCAGTTATCTTCCTGCAAATCAATCATACTCTTTTGGTCAGAAAACACCTCTATTGCAGGGCTGAGTGCTATATTTGATACAAAGAAATATTAAGAAAGGAACTTTTCAAGATTCATTAGATATCAAAAATTGCCTTGTGAACTTTAAGAACTCAGTTCTGAGTGTAAGAAATCATATTTTGAATCAGTTAAGACAGAAATCTATGATGAAGTAGGTGACAAAAATCTCTTAACTATTGTATCATTGAAGTTCCATTACAGAATAAGGAGCTTTTAAAGAGGGTACAGATCTATTTATTTTTAAAAACTTTTACTTTTAAACTAGTTTCACTTTCTTTGTGTTTGTATTTATAGTACATAGTCCTACATACGTGGAAATTACGTAGATCTTTAATTTCTCCTCTTGAGCGCATGAAAATAAGCTTTTATCAAGTACTAAATAGGGAATAATTTTAAGGAAGCTGCCCTTTAAATTAAAATAATCAATATATTACAATCAGTAATGTTTAAGATTTCAAAAGGGTTTTAAGAAAATAGTTTCATTGTGCATTCTTTAACACAAGAACTTGCACTTGAGAATGTTACATCTATTTAGGTATTTCCATGATCAACACTAAAATTTTAATTTTCATTTTGTTAAAATTAAGAAGAGTTAAGATAGTACCATTAGTACTGGTAGTTGCAAACTTGAATACGGTATTGGCAGTTTTAGTATATTAATCTGATATTAAAATCACATTTGAAACTCTTGAATAAGTAGAGCAACCTATATTATGAAATTACTAAAAATCACCAGATATTTTCATTGTTGCGTTGCTTATATTTAAAGATCTAAGAGTAGTGATGAATATTCTGGATTTCATATATTTATAAATGGCTATTTTTTGCCAGGAATTTCCCCATTGAAAGATAGCTGAACAGTGTTTCTCAGAAGAATGCAAATATTAAAAAAAAAAAAAAATAGAGAATGCAAATATGTTGTCATCACAGATAATATTACATTATTAATAACATGTTCTGCCTACAACACTACATTCAGAGCATAACCTTTTCTCATCTTGATTATTTTAAATTGGCATGGAAATTGAAAACGTCACAGAATCACAGAATATCCTGAGTTGGAAGGAACCCATTAGGATCATCAAGTCCAACTCTGGGTGTGCACAGGACATCCCAAGAGAGACACCATGTGCCTGAGAGCATTCTCCAAACACTTATTGATTTTTGTCTGGCTTGGTGCTGTGACCACTTCCCTGGGGATCTTGTTCCAGTGCTAGAAGTAAAGCGGAACTGGTTCTTCAAGGGGATAAGAGTAGTTAACTGTTGCTCTGGTTTTACACATAAACTTTAAATGCAAGCCCACTACACATTTACTTATTCTAATATTACAATTACACAAAGCCTTATATTTAGAGATTAAAGCCCAAATTACTAAAGAGTACTTGACCCCCTAAGGTACTTATTCCTTCCTGCAATCAGTATATCTGGTGCAGGCAGATGCAGGTTCACTCTGCCTGCAATACAAGCTCATTGTAGAGTAACTGTGTTAGCACAGAAGAGACCCCAAGTTAATACATTCTGCCTATTCAGCTTTTGGTTCAAGTCAGAGCTGATTCACATTTAGTTAAGTATGGGCAAAGGGAGCCTGCACCTTTCTCCAACATAATGCTGAGGTATCCTGTAGCAAGCACTTAACAACCTCTAAGAAGTGGCTCCTAAAATTACAGTGTGTGAACCATTAGCACCAAGGTGACTTCAAAGCAGTCAGTACATATTTTATAAGCAATAGAAACCCTCCTGCTACAGTGCCTAGCCCAGAGCTAGCTGAAATTACTCCTGTTGCTCCTAGTATGGGAACCCTTACCTCAGAGTGGGAGTCTTCTCAGCAGTCATTTTGAGCTGCATGAAGACACACCATGTGTTCAAGCACAGTGATGTTCCTTATTGTAGCTTAAGGTGTTGAAATAAACAACTAAGCCTTTATGTCAGTTCAGTCAGTGAGAGATTTTGTGATTTTTTTTTTTTTTTGTTTTTTTTTTTTTTTTTTTGTTTTGAAGTGGATGCCCAGAAGAGGACAAATATGATGATACAAAACTGATATATAATTCTATGTTAAGTTGCCCTAAGTTGCATTATTGAAATTTAGAGATGATAAACGATTGATTTGACATAGAACTAGGTTAATCGCAGTAGACGTTTCATGAAAGAAAATTCAAAAGACTGCCCCATTTTCTTTTCTCCTAAGAAATTTAGTAACTTTAAAATCAAGAAAAGCAGAATATTTAATGATAGGACAAGAGGTAATGGTTTTAAACATGAAAGAGAGTAGTTTAAGATTGTCTATATGGATACTGTTATGGTTTGAGGCACTGGAAGAGGTTGCCTGGAGAAGTTGAGAATATCCAATCACAGAAGTGTTCAAGGACAGATTGGATGGAGTTCTGAACCACATGGTCTTATGGAAGGTACCCCTGCCTATGGCAGGTTGTTTGGAACTAGATGTGTTTTAAGGTCCCTTTTAACCCAAACTATTCCATGATTCTATGATAAATTAAAACTACACTAATTTGCATACCATGACACCGTATGAATGTCAAAAATAGTCTCAATAATAAGTTTTGTAGTTTGGCTTAAACATAACTTGAGATTGCTTTCATATAATTTAAACATGCTTCTGTTCTCTTTCTCACACAATAGTGGCATTTCAAGTGAGATGTTACTAAAAACTTAATGCAGGGCAGAAAATTGCATAGGTAAATTGTGGAGGAAAAACCAAGTTACTGAGAATTAGGCTTCTGGAACAAGTTTGTTTTGTGTGGCTTGGTATACTGCTTAACTTTACTGTTAATTTACTGTTTTTTTTCATGTCAGTCTATTTTTGGACTCCGTATGCAATTTATTCCTTTCCGTTACTAATTCAACAGTGTAGCAGTTATACATTTTGTCTGTATTACACAAACTGGTCACGAATCCCAAATTTCTTCACCTATACTTACCACCGTAAGACTAGGGAAGAGATTGTCCCCCTCTACTTGGCACTGGTGAGGCCACACTTTCAATCCTGTGTTCAGTTCTGAGTCCCTCATTACAATAAAGCCATTGAAGTGCTGGAGCTTGTCCAGAGAGGGCAACGGAACTGGTGAAGGGTCTGGAGCACGGGGCTTATGAGGAGCACCTGAGCAAGCTGGGGTTGCTTAGGCTGGAGAAAAGGAGGCTCAGAGGGAAATTTATTGCCCTCTACATTTACCTAGCCATGTAGGTGTGGTGTTTTCTCCCAAGTAGCAAGTGATAGGAGAGGAGGAAATGGTCTCAAGTTACACCAGAGGAAGAGTAGGCTGGATATTAGGAAAGGTTTATTCAGAAAAAGCATTGGAACAAGGTGGTGAGGGAAGGGGTTATGTCACCATCCCTAGAGATACTTAAAAGATATATGGATGGTGGACCTAATAATATTCTGACAGGTTTCTACTCCTTTATTTCCACTGAAGGGTCACCTGTAAAACCGGCAAAATGGAAAACAAAATATTCTCAGCATATATAAAAGTTGATCTAGATATTAATTTTATACATGGAAAATGCTATATGTATGCACTCAGATACGTGCCATAACACCTTACAGTTGCTATGGTAACTAGAGAGCAGCTGAGGTTTGCTTTTTCTATATTTAGAAAAATATCTATAATGTCTCAACCAATTAAACCTCAATACTGCTGAGAAAATTTTACCTAGAAGGGAACTATCAATTATGGAATAAATGTCTTTAATTAATCAGTCTATATGGGGGCATATCCGAGCAGACCTCCAGACCTGACTGACAGCAAATGCAAGCTGTGTAGCCCATGACCAGGACAGGGCACATGTATTCAGGTGTAGCTGCAGGCTAGCTTGGGTTTCTAGATTACAGTCAGCTTGGCAAGTCTGTCCAAGGCACAGGCTAAGTATGCTTATTTGGCACCTGCCCAGACAAAGTGCTTCAGTTTCAGCTGGACTTCTAAATTGTTAAATGGTCGGTCCCCTAGGCTGTTGAGGATTGCAGATGCCCCAAATGCAGCCTTCGTTCAGCACCATTTGCTGCAGACACTCACACAGAGCACACTGGAGAGGTTACAGGTCTGTGAAGCTGTGGAAATGACAGAAACATGTCAAAATGGTGAAAAATCATGGACAGACAGGTTGACTTCTGATTAATGCTAGTTGATCTGGAGCTTAGTAGGAATGGGCTGCATGCTAGGTGTGTTTTACTCTTCACAACTAAAATGCAGAAAATACCCATATTAATAAGAATTCTGATTTTAAATCAGGTATGAAATGGAAATCAGTTTATGTGAGGCTGAAAGACAGCACTAGTTCAAAAGCTCTCCTGCAGTCTCCAGAAATCTTATTGCCTACTTTTTCAAAGGCTACTTTGTTGAAAATGTTTATGAATATTTTGGGTACTGGGGTACTGCAAGGCATACTGCAACATCTCTTTATTGTGCATAAACACTCTCCTAAAACTACAAATCTTGTAAGAATTGCCTTTATAAATTATATCACTGAGTGCTTACTTCAGATGCTTAGTTTGTGGATTTGGCTAAACTTATAAGTGCATAAAGACCAAGTTGGGTAAAATCGGGTTTCTCCCTTAAATTTTTCTGCAGGTCTCCAGCTGAAAGCCTGCAGAGCAGAAGATGCAGATATAGCTACATATTGGTACTTGTGCCTATCACCAAGGAGTTTTGAAAAAAAAAGATGGGTTGAAGTTGAAAAGAAACAATAGAATTTAGGTAGAGTGACAGCTTAAATTATTATTATTATTATTATTATTATTATTATTATTATTATTATTATTATTATTATTATTATTATTATTATTATTATTATTATTATTATTATTATTATTATACCTGTTGGTCCACTGTGTTGACCAAGTTGAGTTTTTGTGAGCAGTGCTGTGGTGAAATAAACAGATCTCATTCTCTGAAAGATTAATTTCCTTTCTATATTTCAAACCCGTGCATGCTCTGTAAATGACAAAAAGGTAGAATGCATGCATATGAATTTGAAATAATCATAACATGCTGTTATGTTTTTTCCTTGATTTATGGGCTCTCTTCATCCAGAGCACTTTACAGTCTGTGTCTCCATGCTTTCAATACACACAGATACTGAGTGGATGGTGTGAATATAGAGGGCAAGAAATTTCATTTTGAGAAAGGGGGATGTGGTCGGTTTTCCTTCACATGAATTCTGTGTACATTTTAAATGCAGTTTTATTCCAGTAAAATCTGCTTTTTTTTTTTTTTTTCCTGGAAGAACAGATAAGAAGAATATTCTATTATCTATTTATCTATTTTTCTATTCCTATGTTAATACTTGTCATCTGCTTACTGTTATCTGAGAAGAATTCCTCATTAAAGTGCATGAAAGTGACAGTATTATGTTCATATTCCTTAGTATCAGTGCTTATATACAGTATAACTGATCAATAAAAAATATTATGTTTCAACAATAAAAACCAGGAGAGGCTAGTGTAAGAATGTTAAAAAAAAAAATAGGTGCAATAATCTAATATATTAAAAAATCATTCCAAGCCATCGTGTGAAAATGACTGGGTCATCTACAACTTATTGTGTGCATGGGGAAAGAAAAAAAAACAAACTGAATTTCTGAATCCTATCAAAGCTGACATTTCTTAACTTATTTTATGGAAGGTTAACTTAAAATAATATCTGTTTTTTTAGTTCCTCCAGTCTCTACTAGTATTCTCAGTTTCATAGGGTTACCTAGGAAACTGACTGGGATAGATTTCATGATCAGGAAGGAATATATTTGGAAAGTACTGCTGCTTTCCCTCCATGGCTGCTGAACTTTCCTTTCCCCACAGATTTTTTTTTAAATGGGAGCATTTCTCCACCTGCTGGCTCCAAGGAAGGTATTGCAGCTTTCCAAGCAGAGGACTACAGACAGGCAATGGAATACTTGTATAATAAAAGCTTGTTTGGGATCGACAACAAATTTATGCTGACGCTCCGAAATGGCTGCATTTGTAGTAAGTCGTTTCGGAGTAGGTTAGTCTACTTTTAGTTCATTCACTCAAGGGAACCAGATGCAATCCAAAAGATAACATTGCCTCACATATCTATTATAAGTGACACAATTCTGTAAAGGCAGCCTGTGCTGTTCAATCGCAAACAAATTATTCAGGACCAACTCTCAGACCTCCCCAGTGCCTTAGACACCTACGTGTACCCACCATGTACAGACACTCAATTGGACAACATGCAGAAATATTTATAGCTAGTAGGGTAACATCCATTTTCTGACATGGAAGATTAGAGCAAGCGATGCTTTCAGGTATATTCAGAAAAGTGCAAAGCCTACAACACTTGACATGAAAATTGATTGTGCTTCTAGCAGCTGCAAGAAGATGAGGCAATGAAAGTGGCTTCTATACAGACTTTCTGTGTCTCTGTGAGGGGTTCTTGGTTGGTTGGTTGCGGGTATTTTTTGTTTTGCCAGGGGTTGTTTGTTGCAGTATTTTTAATTTTCTGGCTCAATATTTTGAGATTGAACACATGTTGCCTCAAGGGAGTTGGTATGTATTCACTACTGACACCATACCAGGCAGTCTTTTATGACGGAGCATCCTAGGATGAGGTTATTTGGTTCAGAAATAATAGTGTATAGAAAAATGTAAGAAAGATCTCAGTGGATGAGGCTTCCTGTGGAAGCTGATGGAACTGTGTAAATTTTGTTTTGTAACACATTAACCCTGTGGCTTCTTCAGCCTGTCCTTTTGCTGATCACCAATCTGCAACATGTGAAAAAAGTACTTCCATGAAAGCCCAATATCGTGCAAAACTGCCATACACGGTATAGGAGGATAACACTACAAAACACTGGTTTGTAAACCCTGCACAGTACAGGTGATGAAAATCATCTCATTTTCCTCTTAGTACTTAATTTCTTGGTTGACTTATATTACCTTAAGCCTGCTGCTATAGAAAATTCTTGTGTGACAGTCAAAATCCTACTTGAGCTAAACCTGATTAGTTTGGTGCATTTCTGTTTGTTTTACAACAGCATATCATGTCTGGTCTGGATGACTACATAACTGTATGAGCGGAAGAACTGGAGGAGGATGGAAAACACAGGGAAGATGGAAGCATCTCCTCCAGCAAGTCAGGTTTAGACTGGCTTTTGAAAATACTTCTTTGGGCAGAAATTTGTGTTTAGTATAGGACATGTACATGCAGGCAGAATTCTTTAAAATAATTTGTCTACTACTTAGAAAAAAAAAAGTATTTTTTTAGGGGGTGCTGCTCTTTATACAAGCTCATTTACCTCACTAATTGTCCCTTCAGGAGAAACATAGTGGACAATATCCTCTCCAAATATGTGTGTATGAAAATGATGCAAGCATACATTTTTAAGGTGAATGCCAGTGTTCATTTTCTACAGAGATATACAGCTATCTCATTCTCACATCTGGAGTAAAGGATCATTATGCCTGCTAGTAATTGATCCCAGATGATCCTATTAACCAGGACAGTGGTTTTTGCTGAGAATATAGAACTCCATTCTTCAAAAAATAGGAGAAAAAAGTAGAGGAAGTCTGCTTTTGTTATCTGTATTGGCTCTGGAATTTTAAAGTTGTCTGTGTGCTCATATTTAATTAGTTTCTGGAAGCCTGAGGTCAAATGAGGTGCAGATCTGGCACATGAAAAGAAACACCGGAGGTCAATTAAAATCATTAAGTCACTATCAAACTCATCTGGAAAAACTGAAAGAATTTTCTTTTGCTTTAGCAAAGACTTTTGGGGAGTAATCCATGCTGAAGGGTACACATTTTCTTGCACTAGCAAAGGCATAGTGCTCTGAGTAATGACTGTTTCATGACAAAACACATTATATGTTAGCAGAAAGATGAATGGCAAAAAAATCTTTCAAGTACCTTTTTTTCTCAGCTTAGGTTTTCTATTTATATTGGTTCATTAAAATCTCTCTTTTTACATATCTCTTTATTTAGGATATTATTTAACCCTCTCTGACATTTTCTCTAAACCACTTAATCTGTCTTTCTCTAAATGGAAGCTTCTGGTTGTCCTAAAACACTTCTGCTCATAGCCTTCTTAAATGCATGTGAAGATACCAACAAGCCCAATTAAGTATCTTACCTCTTTCTGGGTGTCAGATAGTGACAATGACAGCATTTCTGGGGTGATATATCCAGCTGACAGCAAATCTCCATGCTCACCTCTAAACAGATACTTCTGTAACTTTAAATTTGAAAAATTATGAGGATTTTCTGATTTATCTGTAGGGGCAGACTTTGCTGCTTCCCAATTACTTTTTTCATTCCCTGAAAAAACGGTGTTGATTTAACAGGATTTAATTCCTTCTCCTTGTCTGTGTCTTGTCAGTGTATTTGCAGTTTCTCTAGATGTGTGATATAAATCCAAAGACAATGTTAATTCATAAGCTACAGTTTATCTTCAGGAGAACAAAATCATGTAATCTTTTGTTGAAGGGACTAATTATGGCTGGGGGGAGGGGGTGTGGGCAGGGGGTGTGAATAAAGGTCTAGAAGAAAAAGAAGTGGCATCTTTATAGTTTGTTTAAAACACAGTGGTGAATTGTGATGTCCGGCTGGACATCACATGCCTGCTGAAGCTGCTGGGCAGGGCAAGAAAGGATAACAAAATGTTAATGGAGTGAGATAAGGGCAGGTAGGGATCACTCACCAATTACTGTCATGGGAAAACCAGAGTAGACTCAGGGAAATAAGTTATTTTATTATCAGTCAAATCAGAGTAGGGTAATGAGAAATAATATCTTCAAACATCTTTCACCCTCCTTCAGAGGGATTGATTTTTCTATCTCCTCTCACCAGAGAGGCTCAAGGGACATGGAATCAGGGCTGTGGTCAGTTCATCACATGTTATCTCTGCTGCTCCTTTCTCCTCAAGGGGAGGACTCTTCACACTCTTCCCCTGCTCCCCAGTGGGGTCATGACATATATTTGACATGGGAAAACTAAAATCTGAACAAAATCCTGTAGTTAGTGCTTTCTGCAACAAAATTAATATTTTGGAGTTTGGTGTTTTATTAATTTATTAGTCTTGAAAATCTTTTGGCGTTTCAAAAGTCCTTTTTTGCAGTACTCTTTTCCTCCATTTTCAAAGCTACACAAGAATATCTTGTAGAAATTGTTCATTTACTAGTTCCCACAAATTTTTACTAATTTAATGAATTTTTAAGAATTTAAAAAATGAACATGGGATTGTATTTACAATACTTCAATAAAAACTCACAAGCAGCTGCAGATGTTTTAAATGCTTCATTCTCAGTGTTTGGTGTCCTCTAACACCTCTTCTAGTGCTGAACTGAGTGTCTTTTACTTGAAGACAAATGTAACTCCATCTGTTGCATAATTATTTTGGTAAGCAACTTTGAATAGCAAAAAAAGCTGGTCAGACTTCTTCTCATTTTACAAGACTGGTGAGAAGAGGACTTTAGGATATGACCTAAACTGCTTACATCAGTCTAAATCCTGGGAAGGTTTTAATGGTTTTAATGTGCTGGGTAAATGGTTTTGTGAGAGTACCACAGGCTTGGAGACCCTTTTTCAGCAGGTTCCTTACCTGAGACATTTTCCAGGTTTCTGCAATTTCAAGATCGGCAAGGGCACAGAACACACAAGGTAAGAGGAGAGGCTGTCAATAGGGGACTGGGCTTGCTGAGATTGAAAAGAGGAAATTGAGGAGCCACGTGGTAGCAGATTGCAAATATCTGAAAGGGCATGTACAAAGATGATTGTGCTGGACTCTCTGTGGTGGTACCAGACAATAGAAGAGGGAACAACAGGCAAAAAACAAGGCTTGACACTGCTCAGACTGGATATTGGTAAAAATGCTGGGAGGACAGTGCAGAATAGGAACAGGTCGTTGACACATCATCCTTGAAAGTTTTGAAGACTGGCAAAGCCATATTTAGCTTGTGATGTTGGTTGTTATGTTGCTTTGAGTGCAAGGCTGGCCCACCCAACCTCTTGCAATACATGCTGTACTGATCCCATGGTAGTATTCAGATATGATTTGTCTAATAGTTGTTGCAAATAAAGGAAAAATATAATGTTATTGTGAAAAGGGTTCAGTCTAATAGATTTCTACTGGTATGTTACTGATCAGGGAAACCAAAGCCTGTAGGGCTTCTTAATTTTCAAAACAGTGAAATTAATATTTATACTTTCAGCCAAATTCAAGTAGGACTGTTCTGAATTTCTCTTGGAAATGTACTTACCTTGTACTCCTTTGGTTAATGTCTGATTTTAATCTTGATATTAAGGCTAGTTTGTTGTCCTCGTGTCATTCCGTATAGTCTGGTGTAGATTTTGTAGGTGAATTTCTGATCATTTGCCCCATATTTTACTACCTTGGATAATTTTTTACCTGTTTTTGGAGGAAAAAGTCATGAGATTTTTGAGAAGGGGATTCAGGTGTCAGTAGCAATTTCCAACTGAACTGTTATGTTCTTTCTTCCTAAAAATATATGGTGGAGTGACTGCATTGGTGGATAATGGAAGAACAACCAATGTCATCAATCTTGACTTCTATAAGGTCAACAGTGTTTCACAAAACATCCTTGTCACTATATTGGATAGATATGGGTGTGACGGACCCTTATCTTTGTTAGATAAGAAAGTGAGTGGCTGATAATATTCAAAGAGTTTTAGTTAATGGCTTAATGCACCACAGGAGTGACACCCTAAGGGGTCTGTATTGGGACCAGTACTGTTTAATATCTTCACCAGTGGCATAGTGGGATTATTTATATCCTCAGCAGCTGATGCCATCCTGAGTGGTACTGTTGATATGCTAGAGGGACCTTTCCATCCAGAGGGACGGTGACAGTTCTGAGAATGAGCCCCCGTGAACCTCATAAAATTCAAGAAGGCCAAATAAAAGGTCCTGCACCTGGGTCCGGTACCTTCTTGTATCTATGCAGAATGAGTGAAGAACTGATTGAGAGTAGCCCTGCAGAGAATGGCTATCGGTAGATGAAAATTTAGACTTTAGCTGGCAATGTGCACTTGCAGCCCAGAAACCCAATTCTATCCTGGGGTGCAGGGATGCATTAAAAACAAGTGTGGCAAGAAGGTCAAGGGAGGAGACTCTATTCATCTGCTCTTCTCCCCTGAAATCACACCTGAATTACTGCATCCAGCTCTGTGGGCTGTTGTACCTGTAGCACCCGGGCACGAAAGAAGGACACTGATTCCCCACCATTAGAAGAACAGCCGAGACCCCCAGAAAGAGAGACAGCCGTTTATTATGGATACACAGTTTTATAGAGTTTGCAAAGTGTGAGAGGATTGGAAGATGAAGTCCCACCTCTCAACCAGACTGGTGAAGAGACCAGTCAGTCAGCTTTCCTTCTCCAGGAAGGAATGTAAGCAAAACTATTGTTTTTAGTACAGTGCATGAGAAAATCTGACTCAAGTATATAAACTTTTCAGAAGGCTTTCAAAACCAGGGCGACAGTGGGTCTCAACATAGGAAATACATGGACCTGTTAGGGTTGGTCCACAGGAGTGATATAATGGAAATTATCAGTGGAATGGAACTGCTCTCCTATGAGGAAAGTTAGAGAGTTTGAGCTGTTCAGCCTGGAGAAGAGAAGGCTCCCAGGGCTTATAGCGTCATTTAATATTTATAGGAGTCTTACAAGAAAGATGGGGACTGTTGGGGTTTGGGTGTTCCTCCTTTTTTGTTTCTCTTCACCTGTGGAATTTTTTCCCCCCATCAGTTGCTAAGGGACCATAATGGCCGGGTACTTAAGGGGAACAAAAGAAGTGATTGAACTGAGGGAAACAGGTATTGTGAAGCTGGGAGAGGTTTTTTCTCCCAGCAGGGTGGGGGTACCTTGGAGTTTGGGGCGGGCAAAAGGTTTGGCTGGAGGAGGGGACGGGACTCTTGCTCGGAGCCGCCGAGGAGAACGGTTGGAGGAGCTGCTGCTGCTGCTGGACCTCGCCGGGAGAGCTGTTTTCTTCTGCTGTGGAAGGAGTCTCTGTCCGGAACCAGGACCTGTCACCATCTGTGTGGGTGCCCGGGATCCCTGAGTTTGCCTCTCCCTGCTCTGCTGGAGGCAGGGCTGCCGCTGCCCCGTCCCTGCCGCTGCTCCGGAGCTGCTCTGGGTTTCACGGCGCTACAGCCTCTGCACCCCCTGCCTACCGAGACACCGTGCCGTCCCAGCCTGCTG
>VZTR01001327.1:118323-129391 GCA_013400775.1 Chaetops frenatus | reverse complement strand
GTGTAACAGCTTTAAACTGAAAGAGGGTAGGTTTAGATTGGATATTAAGAAGAAATCCTTTACTGTGAGAGCAGTAAGACACTGAACAGGTTGTCCAGAGAAACTGTATATGCCCAGAGAAATTGTTTATGTCCCATCCCTGGAAGGGTTCAAGGTCAGGTTGGATGCAGGTTTGAGCAACCTGATCTAGTTAAAGATGTCTCTGTATGCAAAATGGAAGTTGGAACTATATGATATTTAAGTTCCCTTCTAACCCAAACTATTCTAAGATAATAGTGAAGGGTGACAGGAGAATGCAAGAGAGATGGACCATAACAGATGACTGGCTTTGTATCTGATTTTTGTTGTCTGATGGGGTAGAATGTTTCCATAGGAGGGAACTCTTGCAGGATTTAGCCAAATTATTTATTCCACTCTTCGACATCTTTTGCCCATAGGCAGGTTTCTCTCTTACAATATTTTAAAATTCCAGCATAAAAATGAAAATGTAAGACAAGAAAATATGAAAACAAAACAGGTTATCCAGCTCGCTCCCTTGATTTTTTTGAGACGTAAATATTTATAGACTTTGCTCTGTATGTTTTTGTATTAAATTCTGCACCAGTAAGTAGCATTTCTTATGTTGTGAAATCTTGTAATTTTGGTAGTTCCTAATCTTACAGGCACAGAATGTGTACAAATCAATTTCTCTTTGCAGTTGAATAATCTTGCTGAAAAATCATAATGTGGGTAGGGAACAGCAAGTTGGATTAAAATGCATTCTCATGGATGGAAATAAGATTTGCCAAAAAAGGAGACAGAAAATTTTGAAAGGATTCAGAGAAACTGGACAAATCTTAATAGTTGATAGTTTAGTGTTTCCCAGTACTATCCGATTTAAAAGATGCTTAAAGACTTAAGCTATAGATGAAAATATAGACCCTTGTAGGTACAAATTTTCAATGCCATTTGGAACAGGTTAAAGCAGGCAAGAAAGACTCACATGCTTCTGTAGTCTTACATTATATGATTAGTCTATAGGCTACATGTGTTTTCTTGTTGCCATGAGCAGTTCAAATGAGAAAATCCAAACTTCTTGTAATCTGTTTTATGTTAAAAAAAGGGCTTGAAATTATGCTGTTATGAAACTCTTGTTGAAGATGAGAGTGTCAGAGTTTAATTGAAGCAGTGCATTTTCCTAGGGATACTTCAGCATGTATTTTCAAAAAGATCTTAACATCACCATTTTCCTTATTAATTGGTCATATTAAATATAGAAAATATGCATAATTCATATGCATAGGAAAAATATATAAGTAGGAAAAAATCGCTACTAGCAACAGGGTATTTTTTCGATTGGATCTCCAGTTGCTTTGTATAGATTTTCTTTTTAGCATGATAGTTTTGTGTAGTTTTCTATATACATACTTGCAGTGAATAAATGTGCCTTAAAGACCTGTCCAGTCATGAAGAGGATCTGTATGTGTTGAGCTTCATCTTTGTACTGTTATGCAATTACTGTTGTGGGAAGAGAAATTGTTTCTTTATCTAGCAATACATTTGCTTCCTCATTTTTGTTGTTCATTTCTACCTTTTCTCTCGCAGAAGAGAAAGGTTAAGAAGTTTCATTTGACTGACTCTGTATGGAACAGAATCACAGAATTAACTAAGTTGGAACATATGCCTTTGTTTTGTGTGGTTATCTGTCTAGGTTTTGAAATATCTGTAAAATCTTATTCTAAAATTTCTTAAATGGCAATCCTTACCCACCTTGGCTTTCCTTTGAAAAAATTCAGGAGTTAAAAATAATGTATTGAATAGATTTGTGAACAAAAATCCATGGGAAAAACTATTAGCTAATGACTTTCTGGGTTTCTGCCTGTGTTCCAGTGCAGCTGAGGAAGTATTTAGGAAGGCAACAGGTAATTTCATAGCCCACAAAACAGAAAGTCACAAAAGTGAACAAACTTACAACCCTCCAGTGTCTCCGTCACTATCTGCAATGCTATGAAACCTGGCTAAACATTTTGGATGGTGTCCTTAATTTTAGGGTGACTAGTTTGAGATTCTAAAGATTTAGTTGCCAATGGCTGAATCCTCAGAGCTGTAATGTAAGAATATTCTAAGTGGGTTTGGAATGTATGATCTGTAAACAGCAATCTCTTTCAAAATGGGTACAGAGAATTATCAGAAGCTCTTAGAGCTCTATCTTCAAATTCAGATTAATGTGCTGTTGTGGTTTAAAGGACAACAACTTTTTTTTTTTTTCTCCTTCCTGGGGGCGGTTCTTTGTTTTTCTACTTCCGCCGGGGCACAGTTTCCAGCAGAGGTGAGGAGCCCATGGATTGGCTAATTTTAAGATGGGCACTTCATGTAGCCACTTGAAAATTAGAGGCGTCTTTGCGAAGCTTACATTTTTAGGAGCGGGAAGTTTGAAGTTCTTCTTCGACTCCCGCCCGCGGGGAAGGTAACACCGCGTGGCCCTGGCCGCTCCGGGCCCCAGGGCCTGGGGGCCGTGCCGGGGCTGCGGCCGGGGCCCTGCCGGGTTTCCCCCCCCCCCCCCCCCCCCCGCCTCGGGCAGTGCTGCTGTTGCTCTGAGGTTGTTTTTTGCTTCCCCCTCCCTGCCTGAGGGAGAGGAGAATGGAACTCCAGGAGGGGGCTCCCGGCCCTCCCCTCTCCCGGGCCGGGCTTCCCCCCCCCAACGGGGTGAGAGAGAGAGAGATCAGCCTGCAGTTGCCGGGATTGCAGCTACGATTGCTGTTTTGGTTTTCCCGCGGCTCTTCCCCCACTCTGTGGAATGCATGAAGTTCCAACTGCACTGAGAAAGGGGATTAACCCTTTGGGTGTACCTGATGGATTCAGAAAAAGGTTGAGCCAGGGAAGAAGCCTGCAGAAGCTCCTAGGTCAATGAGAAAAAAGTTAAAGACTAAAGGAGGGGAGAAAGAAGAGATGCCTTTAAGCTGAAAATCTTTTGTAAAGCCATGGTGATGAACTGCTCCTTGTAACTCACGGAATACCTTGGGGGAGATGCAGTGAAGGTCCTGCTTGTAACCTGAGCAAAGGCACTTGGTGTTGAAGCAGTTGTGATTAATGAGGAACCTGACCAGAGGGAGAGAAAGATGGGGACCAGGCTACAGAGATGAGCGATGAGAGTCCCTTGCCCTCGGGGATAGAAGAAGACCCCTTGTTCCAGGAATGAGAAACCTTGCTTCCAGAGAGAGAAGACCTTTGCTTTCCTACCAGGACAACTCATCCTTAAAACTCCACCCCATAGTATATGAGTGAGCCCTTGGATGACAGTAGTGGGAAAAGCTGTAACCAAGGGAAGACTTGTGTCACATGTGAACTAATATCCTTTCTGGGCGGGAGTTTGCGGTGACATGAACTCCACGAGAGACTGGTGCTTCTTGTGGGAAAAATCTCCATGGTGAGACAAGAGAGACTCTTCTTCCAATTGGACTGATGAAAGCCTATTTCAAGAGTGGTAAATTGACCAGGGGTTTTCTAAGTTTGTTTCTCTGTGTTGTTGGTGAGAAGGATGGTGGTAAAGGAAGATAAATGAGGTGGGAGAAAGGAACCATCTTGGGTGGGGGCTGGGGGAGGAAGAAGAAACCACCTGGGGGTTGATTTTGATTCTGTTGTCTTTTGTTAATAAACTATTTTTATCTTTGAAGTTTAGGCCTGTTTTGCATTTCTCTTAATCCTTATTCTCATGAAACCACTACACTACACTCTCGCCTGGTGTGAGCAGGCGAGCAGGTGAATGTGAAACCTCTACATGTGCTTACTCACTTAGAAAGATATATATCAACTGGTAAAGCCTTCAAATGCTACAGTTATGGGGCAGTGAAAAGCCCCAGGGAAAGCAACAATTCAGTAGGTCTTTCTTCAAACTGGAATTAAACAGTGCATGATAAATAAGACTTAGGAATAACACCAAAAAAGAGAATAAACTATGTAAAAGCTGCCCATTTAATGAGAAGTATCCCTCTTGGGAACAAGAGGAAGTGGTAGTCCTCTGGAAGATGTGTGCAAAAATGTCATTAGAGTGAATTGTGCACAGAAAATGAAATCACCAATCTGTTTAATACAGTATTGTATATGTTAACAAGGCATTTTGAGGCAAGCAGCCTGGCCCATGGGGTAACTGCCAGCTTTAGTTGACAATACCTTGTATGGAAGAAAATAGCATCCATGAGTGGATCTTATCTGCTTTGCCAGATTATGAACCTTGCTAATAGCATTCACTACAAGCTAAACCCTCATTTTTTATATTCCTGGGCCTTTCTGCCAGATATCTCCTTCCCATGTTACTTTCTTCATCATTATTCCATTGTTCTCATTTTGCAAAGACTGTTTTCCTCTTAAGCTGGTCTTTCTGGTCCCTCTATGCTGAAAATCCTGTTTCTACCTAATGATGCCCCTTTTTCTCTGTCAGCCTTTCCCCCAGCATTCAACTAACTCCTAGTCTGACCCTGTTATATTTACTTGCTTCTGCTCAGTGCTTAACACCTGTTTGGACCTAGGCCAAATTTCCCCTACCAGTTCTTGAGGTCTTCTTCCCCTCTACGTTTTCCTTTCTGCTTTGTTGTTCTTAAAAATCCCCTAAGTCTCTTTACATCAGTTTCCAGTATTGTTCAAGAATTGATTTATTTTCTGAAAAAGATACTGGGTTCTCTAATCTTCCCAATTCTCCTCAACAAATCCATTATCTCTACTATCCAATGCCTGCTATCCTGGAATCTGGGTAATCTCTTTACTCATACTGCAAAGAACCCAGGACGTCTCTTCAGAGCCAAGATCTGGGTCACCTCAAGAGCTGAAATCATGGAAAAAAAATCTGCAAGCATAAGTCTCAAACTTATCGGTAAACATATTCCTTTAAATAAAGATAGGGAGAGGGGCGAGCTCATAGGAGTTAATTTTTCAAAAGATTATGATTTAATTATGCTTGGACCAGTTTTTGTTTATCACTACTTATTATATGTCTATCTTTTAGGTTCACCTTTCAATCCCTGCTGAACAGTGTGGGAACATTTGAGCTTTCCAGTGAGACACTAAGGTTTTAATGGAGCCTTATTTCTGTTTTAATAAAGCAGAAAGGCATTCTCTCTTGCATACATTCCCACAGGTCTGAAATATCTAACTTTTATTAAAAAAGGAAACTTGGAGTGAGACAAATCAACATGCAGAGTTGCAAGTATAGTACCAAATGAAAGGAAACATTCCATTAAAACAAGGTGTTATTAAAAAAAAAATTATTTTTTTTCCTATATTTCTCATTATGCTGAGCAACCCTGATATGTGTATTAATATATTTATTCCTTGTGGAGAAGCTCAGGTGTCTCTCTGAAGTTCTAGTTGCACTGTAATATTGAATTACCTGATCAATTTCTGTGATGAAAAGACTGGCTTGGTAGACAAGGGAAAAACAGGAAATATTGTCTACCTGAACTTCATTTGACTTGTCTCCCCATAAGTTTTGTATAAACATTTTTTAGTCCAGAGGAAACACCTCTGAGAAGACTTTATTGAATACTAATATAAGATCTATGCATAAGGAAAATTCTTTTTTTGATCATAAATATTTGCTACTGAAAGTACCCATATAACAACTATTTTTTTTACAAATAAGTTATTATTTTGATTTAAATAAATTCAAATGACATTAAACATAAGGCTATCTTAAGAGTAAAGCAACAGATGATGCTATGATTTTATAGTTATTCCTTATTAGGGAGAAAATTTTGATGAGAAGGTGAACAATTTTCTCTGAGGAAGGATTTAATAGCAAAAAAAAACATGCTGATAAACTTGAGATTTACTGAAACTAAGGCAAGTGCCATGAAGCAAATGAGTGAGCTACTGTCATAAGAAGGTTACCCCTATTTCCTCTTTGGTCTTATGTTCCTTCTTTCTCCTTGTTTCTGGCTGGGTATTACAGCCCACACATGTTAGTTGTAATGGATATTTGGAAACACAATAAAGTAGATCCAGGATCTCATGCAAATTAAGGAAAATTAAGACAATTTAACTAATTTTGAGCCATCTGGCTGCATAGATCCTAGTACTGGCATAGAGAAGACAGGGTAAAGGAAACATCTCTGGCTTAGGTTAAACAGCTGTGGAGCTGTAAGTTTAGGAAAAGGAAAGCAATGTGATTGCTTCTAAGAATAGCAGTGTGAAAAAATGCTAGCAAAGTAAGTGCTGAGCAAGAATTATTGTTCAAAATAGTTTTTTCCTACAAATACAGATACATACAAGTACAGATACTGGAAACATTTCATTTTGTTTTGGTTTAGCCTTTGGAAAAGCACATCCTTTTGAAGTTTTTGTGTCAAAATTAAGTGGAAGATATTTTTTAAATTCCATTCTCCCTAGAAGTTTAGTCGTTTGGGTTTTTTTCTGGTTGGTTGCTTGTTTTGTTTGGTTAGGTTTCACTGGGCTTAATTTTTTTTCCTGATAGTGCAAAGCACAGTTGCATCTTAGATGTCTCGTTAAATGCCAATCGTAAGATTCTTCTAAGAGGGTTATGTTGTATCTGCCTGCAATTGTTATCTGTGTTATTTTAGTCTGAAAGTTTGAGAACAGTCTCTGTTAAAGATAGGATGTTTGACTTAATACTGTGGTGATTGTGATCTGGAAATGCAACTAAAAGTTCATATACAACAATCCAGGTAAAATAGCATTAATTGAGGTGTATATTTGAAATATTGAAAATTTCCTTAAGACACCTTTATCAGAATTTTTAAAATTTCCCATAGAAACTTGATACCTATTTCTTTTCACCTTGAAATAGTAATCTACAAGTCCAGTGTGGTGGGTTTTATTAGTGAGCTGATGTTGCACTTTTCATTCACCCTAAGATTTATACCAAGTTTATACATACTTATACAAAATAGCCAAAAGTAACTCATCTAGTTTGCAAAGTTTTTCTTTGAATTAGTTTTGTATTGTCATACTCTTTGGTGTTATTTATACTTGAGATGCTGAAAATAGAGAATCTGTAGGCTGGATCTATAGCTGTAAATTAAATAGTGACCAGGAGAATCCTGTATCACCAACCTGTAAGAGCAGTAGCTTCTGTGCCTCTGGCCTGTCCCTCAGGTCATTCATGGGTGCAGTCTACAGGCTAGAGTGATCATTTCCAGTAATCATTCCCAACTGGAAGCTGGTGTGTGAGCCTGTTTCAAAGGATAAGAAATTTTAATATTATTTATCCAGGCTGTTTAGTGGCAGCTGGACTCAGCCCTGGAGAATGAACTCAGGCATATTTAGGCTCCTAACTAGAGCACAGTCATGGTAGCACTCCTTGTTAAAAGTGAATTACTATTTGATACATAATTTCCTATGGCTGCATTTGATGTGTATATTATTTAATAGTATGATGGCTGTGGGTTATCAAGTCTATATGTAGTCTAAATTTCTCTAGTGATTAAGTTTAGCAATTTTTGAAACTCAACATTATTCAGATGCTCTTTGCATATTTCTACTTGGGTCACATAACACCACTGCAGATATGCAATATCTGAGACTACCCATTTCCTAGGATGCAGAAAAGGCAGTGAATCTAGCCACATCTTATTTCCTGTTTGGCTGGACAAAGTGTAAAAGATCAGATTGCAAACGATATATTCAGTATTTTCCCCTTTATTGCACTGAAATTGCTTTTAACTGGAAAGAAATCTCGTATTTTTTAAACAGCTGTCCTTTTCAGTAGTGTTATACAGTCATCTCTGAAAAATGGCTAAAGCAGAAGTCTGAGCTGACTTAGGTTTACGCTGCAACGGGCACATGTGGTTAAGCAATGGTACATATGTGCTTTTGCTCACGTGTAGTCTTAGTGGTCATACACACTGAACACTGAACGTATTTTCTAGCAGTGGTTTGTTGCCTGTTGGCCACAGCACTTGGCTGCTACAGCAGTTGCATGTTCACTGCTGCTACCTGAGGTAATGGGCAGCCCCAGCTGGAAGAAAATGACTCCCACAGTGCTGAGTGATCGATTGTTCCTCCAGCCAGAGTGTTCCCACTCATACTGCACTGGTTACTAATCCTGAGATCTGAAGGCTTTGGATTTTAACCTTTTGTTTGATGTAAAAGGTCATGTCTTCCTTCAAACACCAAGGAGTCCTCAAATTTTTGTGAGCCTGAATATTTAGGAACTTACAGTGGCCCTGGGAAACTTGATTTGGATGTTTTCTGTTAAAGCTGAGATTAAATTCCTCAGATTTATTTTCTATTTCTGTTGTAACTCTACAAAGATACTGTGTGTATATAAAGTTAAAGAGCTAAAGAGTATCAAGAGTTAAAGCATTCTTGAGTTATTTACTTTGTTTGAACTGTTCATCTTTGTGCTGTATTAATCATAACACTATTACTCTTAGACATAATCAAAAGTAAGTTGTATTTTTTTTTTTAATCTAGATGGGGAAAAAATATAGAGGGGAGCCTATATGTTCAGACATGTAATACTACATCTCTAAATAGTCTTTTGGCCAAGTTAACAGTTATTATATTTGAGTTTTGAAACTATTTTTTTAGCCTCAAATGTGAAGGTGTATCTGTTATAAATCCTCTACATAGAACTATCATCAAATATGATACTAATAAGGCTTGTGAAATTTTCCTACACAATGCTGAGGGTAATGTTTTAGACTCTTTAACCTAATTATATTGTTTCTGTCATTTTAGAATAGCACAAAGACCCACAGGCTGTTTTCCCTTTGGGGCTTTATCATCAAAACTGTCACATTGCATACCTGATAAAAGCACAGAGCTCTGTGTAATATTTTTGCTTACAAAGTTGTCTTGAGGAGGGTCACAAGAGCCTAACACAATTGAGAATATGAGGCGTTGACAGACAGCAAAACAGAGAAAGGGATTGAGAAAGGCACTGTTGTCACTGGTTCCCAAAATTTCTCACTAAAACAAGTACAAGCAAACAGATAAATGCAAATATGTAGTTTTAAGACCCCAGAGGGTGACTAGGTAAACAAATTTAAAATTCTGGTTGGCCATATAATGAATTATTAATTAAGCACTCAATTTCCCCACAGTAGAAATGACAGCTATTATGCTATAATATTCTCCTTACAAGAATATTTTTTTATTGTCTTGTGCAGAAGGTTCTGCATTTTTTTGAACCTCAAAAAAGCTGATGAGATGCTTTCATACATAATTCACATCCTGCCTTCAACTAACCTGTGCCCTAAAGCATTAATTTGCTGTGTTTATATAATGAGATGGGACAAACAATTTGTTCTAATTCACAGGTATCTTAAGATTCAATAGTTTCATATTTGCCCTATGTAAATAACAGAGATAAGTGACTTCAGGGAGTGAAATAAGAAAATAAATAAAGAAAAACTATTGGAAATACAGATGTGATGATTCTATACTCATGGAATGACAACTTTTAAGGAACTGGAATTTCAGAAAAATCTGATCATGTGAGCTTTGGTTAAAGAACAGGTTAATTTTCTATCCTCAAAAGTCTCTTTTTGATACACATGGCCTTAATAAGTGTGTTAAAAGGTTAAATAATATGAATGAATTGATAAAAACAGAGTTACACAGTAATTTTTAAGATAGTCTTGATTTAACAGAGGCTGGAAACTAAGCCCCATGGAGCTGCTTGCTCACTCTTCTGAGTGGGATAGAGAAGTAAGAGTGAGAAAACTAATGGTTTGAGATAAAGACACATTATTAGGGAAAGTAAAAGCTACACATGCAAGCAACAGGTCCAATTTTAAATATTTTGTATTAGGAAAATTAAGTCGCTTAATCTTGTCCTTGAGAGGTATAGAGGAAAAAGAGACATCTCAGACAACTTAGACAAGCTCCAAATGTTCAATGTGATAAGCTCTTATTAAGATATGCCTCTGAAATACATGGCTTGCTTTGCTTCTGAAACTCAGATTGAATGTACATAGGAAACACTCTGTGAGCTTCCCATGTGAAGCATATTTCATGTCATTAAGTTCTGCAAGCTTTAGAATTTTTTACTAAGACAAACCAAAACAAAAGCAGGATGTTTAATTATGCTTCTTCCGGAGATACTGTTACAATTTAACGAAGAAATTTGTCAAATGTCAGTGTAAGAGTAACACCACAACTAGTTTGTTTATGTTTTTAAAATTTAAAAAACACTTTTTAGCTGGTTTATACACTTTGAGAGACACATTTGCATAGTTTTTTTTTTTCATGTGAATACTATACCATGTGTTTTGGATTTATTTCAAGCTCCATAATTTTTTTCATTTGCATGCCTTATACCATTATATAGGAATTTTTTTATTGGCATCACTTTTTCAAAAATATTGCAAACAGTCCTCATTGTTGACATCCAGGCCCTTCTTTCTGGCAATAATAAATATAAATATGAACACTTTCACATAAAAGACTATTTGGCTTTTGAAAGGAGGTCTCTATCAGTTCTCCTGTAGCATTTGACAGTATTACATCTCTCTTCTTTTTAGACCATGGCCCCTTTCCATGATTTTGTTAGTGGATTCCATACCCAAGTTTTTAAAGTATTGTTTATGATATCTGCTGCCTTTGTGTTGAATTATTATTTCTGAGGAATGAACAGAACTATATCTATCTAGTCTATCTATCTGTATCTTTCTATGTCTATCTACCTATCTCTATAACTATAACTCTGTTCATAGTTTCCTTACTTTTGTTTCAATACAAAAACCAAACCTCAACTGCAAATTTTCACCTTCTTTAACCAAATTTTGTCTTGCATTAAATAAATTGTGCTCTCAAAATCAAAAAATTACACCTTCTTTTAGAAAGGTCTCCACCTGTTTTGAGCAAAAAAGCTGGGGACACAACATGTAGTGTCTTTTTCACATAGCTAACTTTATATAACCATCTAAACAAAATGTTCAAAGCAGTGCATGTTGAAATTCCTGGGATGGCTATTGGCGCACAGGAAATGTGTTCTAAAAACCACACATTGCTTCTGGAGAAGCAATGGATAATCTGCAGAAACTAAAAATCTTTCTTCAGAAAAGTTTATTGCTTCTTTTTCTCTCTTTTTTTTTTTTTTTTTTTTTTTTTTTTTTTTTGGTGTTTGGGG
>VZTR01001327.1:84254-114217 GCA_013400775.1 Chaetops frenatus | reverse complement strand
AGGTAGTTGTACACAGCAATAAGGTCTCCCCTCAGCCTTCTTCTCTTCAGGCTAAACAACCCCAACTCCCTCACCTGCTACTCATAAGACCTGTGCTCTAAACTCCAGGTCCTCTTCCACTGGGCCACATTCCAGACACTTTTTCCCAAGTGTGTAAGTGCTGCCTGGATTTGTTGGGACCCAAGTGGAGGACCCAGCACTTTGCCTTGTTGAACCTCATACAATTGTATGATTGGCCTTGGCCCATCAATCCAATCTATGCATAGGCTTCCTACACTCCAGCAGATCAACACTCCAGCCCTGCTTGGTGTCATCTGCAAACTGACTGAAGGTGCACTTTATCCACTTGTCCAAATAATTGATAAAGATACTCAACAGGGCTATCTGAGCCCTGGGGAACACCACTTGTGACTGGCCACCAACTGGATGTAACTCCCTTCCCCACCACACTCTGGGCTCAGTTATCCAGCCAGATTTTTACCCAGACAACAGTAAAGAATGGAGAATTCTGTGGGAAAAAGGTGTCAAAGTCTTTATCTGATGTCCGAGGTAGATGTCTAAGGTGATCCCCCTCCTTATCTGTCGGAGAATCTAAAAATGTCATTTTGTGATCATTGATGAAAAAGTCAAAAGCTGATCAGCAAATAGAAAGCATTTGAATATTTACATATTAAAAAAAAGTGTCATTATTTTCATCCAGTGGCTATGTGAATAAACTGCAAGGGCCAAGAGACTAATTCAGGAAAGGCTTGTTCTAGTAGGAAAGATATTCCTGATTCAATCAAAGTATACTTGAAGAGTGGGAATTTCAGCTAAGACCAAACTCTTGGCTCTCTGAGCTAGTAATAAAAGAGGTGACCACCTCTTTGTCTGTTCCGCTTGGAACTGAGGGAGAACAGGCTTTGTAATGTTTGTTGGGTTTCTTTTTAAATTTTGCTTTCATAAATTAATGATGAAAATCTTTAGTGTATCAAAATATTTGGACTCTTAATATGAAGTGGGTTAGTTTAGCTGTCTTCTCACAAACCTATGAAACAGACAAAACAACTCTGTTTTGCAGTGTACTGACATGCCTCTTCTGCTTTCTAGTATTTTTATAGCTATTTAATCCAGAACTTCTGGAGAAAGATTAGGACCACTTTTCTGTCAGTCAGATACAACCAGACAGCACTCTGAAAAGTCTGTCCATTAAGTCAAAAGCCATCTAATATGTAAAAAGAAAGACATAGAGGCAGAGGAGGGAAGGATGAACTAGTCAGCAACAAGAATGTGGCTATTTTAAGGAAGAGAACTACAGGGTCAGCTTCACATTTTGAATCAATGAGTAACAACCATTAGCTTCATATTTGTTCTGAGGAATGAATGTTGAACTGATTGAAGGAGCATATGACTGAATTCTAGAATGATTTTTAGATTTTTTTAGCAAGGTATTAGGGCTTTTTAAAGGAAAATTTTGTTTAAACAGAAGCCTAAAAGAAAAGAAAATTCTTCTCAAAATTATTTTTCTGCCAATATTCAGTAAATTAAAGGGACAATTAATGGTGCAAAAAGAGGTCATTCAACTAGGGTAATTATTTTGCTTTTTTTTCTGAATTGGGATGGCAATCTGTAATGCAAATGGTTCAAAGCCCAATCATCTCAAAACTATTTTTTCTTAATTAAACTGATCTTGTGTGAATAACTAGAAGATTTCTAATCTGAAAAAGTTTAGAGAGTATGTGCATGTCTATGTGTGCATGTCTATGTGTGCATGTCTCTGTGTGTGTGTGTGTATGTGTGTGTGTTTGTATATGTAGTTTTCTGTACAATATATTTATGCTGTGGTGTAAAACAACAGACCCTTGATGAAGTAATTTATTAAAGAAATACTCTTCATAATTTTTTTTTAATTTAAAAAAGCTATAACTTCTCTACAGATTTAATTTGCTTTTAAAGTTTTTCCTAGAAACTTTTAAATATATATCTTAGTGGAGATGCCTATGAATACTTGCAACATTGGGGTGTATAAATAAATTTGATTTCTTTCTAAGGAAACTAAGCTACAAGATGCAGGTGGACTCCAAATCTTTTTCAAATTCTGGTGGAAATGTAAGTGTCCAGCCCAAAAGTTGGTCCTGAAAAATTTTGCTTATTGTCCAGCAGATTATTTTTGCTAGTTATGGAATTTGCTATTTTTTTTAGAAGAGACATGTGAAGTCTAATTTCCCAGGGAAAATATGATAATTAGTCACACACAAAATATCTTTTCCTGAAGAAATTATCCACAGCCTTATTTTTGTGTAAAGTTATTCTGTGATAGCTTGCATTTGTTTATAGATTCCAAAATATTTATAGCAGCTTAACTCTGGAGGGTTGCTGAGTGAATTCCTGGAAACATATTTCTGGAATATGTTATTAGATGAAAAATAATTTTTCTGCAAAACTACTGGTGTTGGTGGGTGGGGAACCAAACTACAAACCTACTAGGAAACCCAAAACATTTATTTTGAATTTACCAAACTGATACAAGAATAACTTCCATTGCTATATCCTGTAGCTAGCTACATAAATCTCCTAATTCCCCAAAGCTGTGCTAGCTTTCTGAGTCTTTGGGTCATTCCCAGCTAGCAGAACTGAGAAAAGTCTTTTCGCAGCCAGAAGCGGTAGAGTGCTAGCTCTTGGACACCACAAACTTGTAAATCCTCTCTAGCCATATCATCTCATTGTGACAGCATAGCTAACACTTTTGATGTCATAGATAAAGTGTAGACCACCAGCAGTTCTCTTATTTTTCATCTGAATCCTAAACCATGCTTTTTTCAGCATTAATTGAAAGTGTTTAAAAACTCTTATAAATGTCTGAACTTTGCTGTTTAAAAAAAAAGATCTGGCAATAGTCATTGTGATGATTATTATCAAAACATGAATGCATTAAAATTTTGACTTAAGAAAAGTGAAATATGTTCTTTTTGAAACAAGGCCGTCAATGGTAGGAACAAAAGTAGAATATGATATAAGCACATGAGAGCAAAGTATGTACAGAATGATTGCTGAAGTCCTCATTAGTTGCAAAACAAGATTTTTCAAGAAAAGCTGTGCACCTGATGATTCATCTGTCAACATTTCAATGAATTAGTGTATTGCAGGATTTCTGGGAGAAAACTCCATTCATTCCATCTCCATATGCTTGAGATAACTGTTCAATATGGAGTGTGCTACCACTGTTGGCAAGGAAACTAAACTTTTTCTTACAGCTCAAAAAGCTACATCAGCTTTGAGGAATTAGGAGCCAGAACAGAAATCTAACTGTCATGACTATTTACTTGTCTGTTTCCTCCCTCAAAGCACATGTACCTTTAGAGGGCTAGTTCTGGATACAGATGTAAAAATTGACTTTGTATACTTATTTCAAACAATGTTTTATACCCCACCTTTCCTTGTATAAAACTGAAACACCTAGTGGTAGAAGCATTTGAAGAAGAAATTAGCTACTCTGTCTAGTTAGAACTAGTAGCTGCTAGAATAAGTCATGGATCTGGAAAACTGGTATTAGAATCCTCTAAATGCTTGATTGTATCAAACCTTTGTACTCTCTTCTAGATTTTTTTTAAATTGCTGATGCTCAGTATATTTCTAGTACTATGGAAGCTGATATAGTTGATTACCGATAATCCATTTTAGTTATTTTTAGCACAAGAAACAGTTAGTCCTAGGCTCAAATTACAAAATGAATTTCCTGTAAGTAAATAGCTTTACCCCACTAAAATACAAGTGTTAGCTGCACTAATTTTCTGAATTTCCCATAGTCACTACTCACATAAGAAATTTCTTAATTTTCTGAAAAGTATATTGCTGTTCTTTCATGCTAAAAACTGAGCTGAGACTTAAACCATATTTGCTTTAATTTTACTTGTACATGAGAATTTATTTTGAAGAAAATAGGGACTGAAAATCCCCGATGTCACAGAGGAGCCAACCAACTCATTATATAGAAAAAATGAGTCAGCATATGACTTTCCAAGACAAGAGTACCATCTTGTGGCCTTTGTGTACAATGACTGGCTGAAGGCACAGATTATGCATAAAGATAGAAATAACATTCATTTCTGCTTCTGTTTGTTTCTAACAGTGTAAGTCTTTGTGCAGACAAAGCTTATATATCTTCCAATAGAAGTTGTTTTGAATCAAACAAAGACTTATTTGACTTTTTGTATGCCTGGCATTACAGATGCAGAATAATATCCAAAAGCACAACACAAATGCTTTGTATAAATCAGTGCTACTGAAGATGTGTCCTGTTAAAGGAGACCAACAAATCAACAAAACTGTGCTAGCCTCTCTGTTTGACGCACATGAGGTAACTGGATGCTGCTTCTTTTTCTGGAAACAATACTGTTTGATACAAATAAGAAACAGAGAAAATACTCAGCTGATTCTTCACAAATGCTGAAATTTGTTTGGAATAGACTGCTATGGCTATCTGAGGAGGCTGACTTAAATTATTTACTACTTTGTGGTACTGGATTTAGGTGCATTTAATGTGGTATTGGAATGTGACTTTCATTTAAAGTGAAAGTTCTGTCTGAAATATTTCATCATTACTTTGAGAGATCTGCCTTCTTACTACAAATGAGATCAAAATCTCATGTGATTTTATGAAAAATGGCTGGAAACTGTCTTGATCATACTCAGAAAAATGTTTAGATTTATCCTTTTCAGGGCAGCGGAGGGAACAACTGCTTTACTAAATGACATTCACTACAATCTTACAAATGATATTTATACAGTTGACATGTTTTACTATGTCATGTCTTTGAAAATTAATACTTTCAGGGCTTACTTCTCGTCAATAGCTCACTAGAAGAGATGTAAAATATTTAATCTTACCAACATGGTATTGCCCTGATATAACAGTATCTAGTGATCTCTGAGTTGACTCTCCTTTCAAGAGAGGAAAGATTCAGGCTTCTTTGCTCACTCCCACTCTGCTACCAGATGCATGCACCTGGGCAGTCCAAGAGTAGATCTTTACATCAACAGCTGAGGAAAAAGAAACCTTTGTGGCCCTTGGGCTTTTGCCTGTCTTTTGTCATGAGGTCACTGGGAGGCCCAGGTGTTCCTTCGTGTTCCATTCGTTGCAGATGTCACATGATCATCTTTTCTGGCTTCTTGTGACTTTAGTGTGAAGCTGTGAGAAGACCCTGGCTATGTCCTCTTGAGGATGTTGAAAGACAGCTGAACAGAGCAGGATGCAGCCTCATTGACCTTTCTTCTGTACAGAGGTTTTTGCGGGTCAGTCGGAGAGACGAGAGAGTCTTGCTGCTTGATGTAGAAGTCCTTTATTGCATAGCACAACCAGNAGCATAAGCAGCAGGAGAAAGGGGAAGCAGCATCAACATCCCAAAGCAACAGCATCAGCAGCACAGGTAGCAATATCAGCATCTTCTCCCTACAGTCCCGACAAAAAACANGAAGTCCTTTATTGCATAGCACAACCAGTCTCACAAGGCTGAGAAAATACAGCCCATGCCATTATGCTAAAGCCTGCAGTATCCCAAGCAGAAATAGAAGCATAAGCAGCAGGAGAAAGGGGAAGCAGCATCAACATCCCAAAGCAACAGCATCAGCAGCACAGGTAGCAATATCAGCATCTTCTCCCTACAGTCCCGACAAAAAACATTATAATCATTAATTATCCAATCAGCTACAAACACGATTCTACTATAATTCTTTTTGCATCTATCTTAGCTTAAAGTAGATGTGTGACAATAGCGTCACCTTTGCATAAAACTTCCGTTCATCATCATGTTCTATCTTTCTATCTAACAACACTGTGCTGTGTTTATATTATGCCTAGAGTGCAGTTAATGCTGTGAAAGGTTGTGCTACAGAACTTTAAACTGGACAATAGGTTTCTCTACTAACACAGCTTCTTATGTGCTTAAGGTACTTTAAGGCATATTTCTATTTGCTTAAAACTAGATTTACATTCTTGTTTCATGTTGGTATGGCTTCATGTATCTCAGTTTCTCTGAAGGTCCCAAATCAGCCCTTGCATTTGTCTGTGCCTCCAAGCCTGTATGGACAGGATACAGGGAAATTTCCATTCCATCTCAATCACTTCTCCAGAGTGACACAAGTAAGTTGTGCAACCTTTCCTCACATAATCTATGTTCTGTCTGCCTGCTCACCTGGGCCTCTTGGGAATTTGCTGTAACTTGCTAAAATCCTTGGTTGTGTGGTGAACACTAAACTGGGCTTAATCCTCCTGCCATGTCTGGCAAGTGTTAGGATTCTCTTTGCCCATCGCGACGGCTTGAGGCTGATAAACAATATGGTGAAAGTGGTGAGTCATGGAACGAGTGTGGGACAGCTGCATGAAATCAAGGTGCCTTGAAAATGGTGGGCACAGGCTTTAAGGACCTTCCAATAGCAACTGGAGGTGGTGTCAAAAGTTTTATTAAAATATATTCAATGAATTTCTACAGCTTCCATTCCATTGAATTATTCATTTCATAGTAGAAAGTTATCAAGCTGACCAGAAAAGGTATAGTAACAGTTTTTAAACTGTTATTTTACAATACACAAAGTTGGTGTGAAACTCTTATACTTGATCCAGAATCTTTTAGGAACATAAATTTCTACTCTGGTTGCTGTTTACCCTTTTCTTCTTGTTTTCCTTATACTGACCCAAAGTAATATGGGAGAACTTCCTGAAAAGTTTTAATGACCAGTTTGCTGTCTGACTTACTTATGAAGAGAACTGTAATATTTAGTATGACTGTGTATCTTTATAAAATATATGTATCTTTATAAAATAAAGCCCAAAGGCTTTACTGCTGCTTAGTGTTTCATAGGACTGATTCAAAAAGCATCTATGGACAGCCTGCTATATATTTCAGTCTTTCACTATGACTTAAAAAGGGTAAGGTAATATATATTACCAGAAATAAACCAACCCTACCTTTTTCTGAGACTTCAAAAATACTTTATAAATACTACAAGGGCAGGCAATATATGCTTATCACTGCCACTGGAATATAAATTATTATTGTTAATAAAATACATAGTCAAAGTCTTAATCAACATTAATTCTCCAAGGCAAGTGATATTTGTGTGAATGAATTGTCACATTAAAAATTAACAGACAAGTAATAATTGCTGCAAAACTGACAATACTTGTATATACCAGAGCATAACCTGAGATTTCATATGGTTACCTCACTGCAATTAGAAAAATATTTTCTTTAAGTAAAATATGTTTATATATCAAAAGAATCATTAACTACATGGTTTTGTAGTTTCATTCTGTTTGAAAGATATTCTTGTCTGTCATGAGTTTCTGTTTTCATAACTTTCAAGACAAATCATGTTTGGAATTTTTTTTAAAAAGGTTAAGCTAAAAAAAAAATCAAAAAACTCACAAAAAAACCAACTTGAATAATACAAAGAAAGTATGGCATTCATTTTCTCCATACATCTTTCATTACATGCTTTCCTGTGTGTTTTCTCTGTAGCTTTCTAAAAGTAGCTAATTTTCTCCACCAAAATACAGTTGCCCTAGTTGCATATGATTTCATGTTAAATTTGGTAGTATCTATTTAATTCAGTTTCCTCTACAGAGACACAGGAAACATCTTGGGTTATCAGAAATGCATGACTGTATGTCCTTTTTATAAGAAGATACAATTTCCAAACATTTAGCTGTGTAAAGCAGATTTCAGCTTCTCTGGAGTACCTATCATTTACCCCAGAGACTTTGTGTCTTGCAGGAATAGTACTGAGCAATACATCAAAAATATCTTTTTTTAATCTGTGACAAACAGATCCTATTAAAATAAATCAGTTACATGTTCACACCACTCTTCTGGGAACATGAACACCAACCAGATTAAAAATAATAGTTTGAAAAGTAATTTCAGACATCTTTGTATCCAGAAAAACACCTAAATTAACATCCTTTAAAATGCAGTTGCTGGAAGACCTGTGTAGTTGACTTGATTATTGGATGGACTATTTTCATGTACCCTTCCTAAATCTGAAAAGTAAATAAATATATATAACAATTTCAGGAAATGTTCATTTCTGTTACCCTGTCCAATAAAAGTGCTTTATATCAGAGTCATAGAGTCATGTCGGAAGAGACCTCTGCTGAAAACAGGATCAGCTAGAGCAAGTTGTACAGGACTCTGTCTGGTTGGATTCTGAATATCTCCAAGGGCAGAGGCTCCACAATCTCACTGGACAAGTGTTTCATCACCCTCCTAGTTGAAAGGATTTTTCTTATGTTTAAATATAATTTTATACATTTCAATTTGTATCCATTGCCTCTATCACCACTAAAAAAGAAAAATGTCTTCCATTCAGATTTTTTTGGTTGGTTTTGAAATGATAGATGTAGCAGCCTACTTAATTTGAGCGAGAGTGCATCCAAATGTGTGAGCTTTATATCTATTCTGAATTATAAGACATATACACATTTAAGACCAAGTTGTTAAAATGACACAAAGTAGTTATCATGAATTAGTTTTTTCATCTCACTTTCACTCACACTGGCTTTATCTCTGGCTTGTGTTCAGTAAGAATAAACCTGTCATGTCCACAATATTTAAATCTTTTAAAACCATCTGTTCTTCTCTGACAAGGACAGTCAGTCTATTGCATATGTTTTATTTATTGTGGTACTTCCCCTGTTCTTCCTCCTATCTTTTCTGGCACCTTTAAAATTAATTCTTCCTTCCCACATCCCTCTGCAAATCCTTGCACATAGACAATATCATTGGTACACAGAACTCAGAATTTTACTTTTCTAGATAATGAAAGACTAAAAAAACTGAAAGCATGAAAAGCAAGCCAAAGAAACTTCCAAAGGGAAAATCTATGGAAATTTTTTCTTACAGAAGTCTTTTGATAGGCCTTGGTAATTTTTGTTATGGCAGTTTTAACAATATGCGAAGTAATGATCAATCTTCTGCAAGTAAAGTACTGCACTGAGTGTCCACAACCCAACATTAGAAAAAACGTAAGTTGCGAATCATATTTCTAAGTTAGTTGACCTATAATAGACTCAGATTTCCAACTTAATTATCATTGATTATTGTGCCTAAAGAGATAATGAATTGTCTTACAACCAGAACCTCTTATCTTCTAATGACCATTCTAATGAACTTTACAACTCTTCTGACTTTCAGCATAATAATTCATTTCATATGACTACATTTTATTTTATTGATGAAAACTTCAGGGTTAAAATGTCATATGTATAGCTCCAGAAACACCATCAGATCAAATTAGCCAATGATAATACTGACCTGATCAATAGGGTGGGATTACTTTGTTTACTCTCTGTATTAAAGCTAATATTAAATGTTTTCCTCTTTCAGAAATGCTTACAATTTTTTTAAAATTTATTTCTTGATGTTTGTTTACTTTGATGAGTTGAAAACACATCTATCCCATGAAATAGCTTTTAAGTAGTATAATACATTTAGAACAAAAAAATCAAACTTTGTTTTCTGGCATTAAAAGTCTTCCTTCTGCTAATTATCATTGAAGAAAGCATTGTCGACTGCAAAATCACCATGTGATGGAATTTTATCTACACGAATTATGTTGGTTTTTGTCTTACAATAATTACACTGAATCTTTTGCATTCCTGCTCAGGCTATGCTTTCTATTATTTTTTCTGTCTGAAAAGATTAGTTATCATATGACTCTGTTCTCCAGATCTGATAATTTCACAGCTACACTTGATGGATATTCTCTTCCTATTCCAAGATGCAAACTTTCTAGAATTTTTAGGAAATAGTAGAGTTGGGAACCTACTGGTGACACAGTTGAATTGACAGGAAGGCTGGGGTATTTCTGTTGCTGCCTGGCCATCAGAATGCTTTGTGGTAAAATGTATTCCTTTTTCATGTCTTAAATTCATAGATCAGTCATCATTAGTACACTGTTGTTTCCTAGTTAAAGCTGGAAGAGTGGATATAAATTTTGCTTCTCTTACACATATCTCTGAGCTGTAGATGTCACTCTAGGGCTGACCAAATGTTGCAGGCTTCTTTCTTATCAAAATGAATTGTGAAGTGGAGGAGGAAGGTGCTGAAAATTTTAATTGTTTACTTCTGAAGTATTTACATTTTTATATGTTAGCTTGAACAGATAGGAATTGCCATAAAATTCCTGCACTGATTTATGAATTATGGATCGTGGACAAAACAACAGTTTTTCAGTACATTACCTAACTGATATCTCAAGTATTTTCAGGAAATACAGTTCTAGTGAATGCTAAATATATTGCATTCAGAAGACTCCTAAAACCCAGATAGATGGTTTAAAATTTTTATTTTGATTTAATCCCTAACAAGCCCAGGAATTTTTAACTATATATGCATTTAGGCAGGTACTTTCAGATGACTACCATGTGAGGTGTTTAAGTTCAATGCCATTTAGGTAATGTTATTCTGACTGGATCTCAGCCTTTACATTCACTTATGTCCAGATACAGTAGTGTATTTGCATTATATTTAAAATTAGAGTGCCAAATAAAATCAGTTGCAATTGATAAATTCAGAGCCCTGTTGAAGACAAAACTGGAACCCCACTGGCATGGGGATCCAGAAATTTACGACGAGCAAATTAGCTTATTAACAGTCTATTGAAAATAAAGACAGAATTTCCATTAGTTCAGTTAAAATGACACTAATCCTTGCCAAAAATATCAAAGCCACACAGGTCCTGATCCCTGAGTTGCCAGGCCAGTACAGATGCTTGTGTTTTCTTCTGCTGGGGCAGGGGCTGCTGCTGGCTGGGTGTGGGACAGGCCTTGGCTGCCAGGCCCTGCCATCGCCCACCCAGGAGAGCCCCAGGGAGCCACTAAGAGGTATCACAGACAGTGCCTGTATTCCAAGGGCTGAGATGAGATGGGGTCTGGATCATGGATGGGGTGGAGTGATGCTCCGGCCTCAGGACAGACAGGGTCACAAAGTAGAGCCCTCAGGATCCTGGAAAAACCACCCTGGAAACCCCAGCTATCCAAATGAGATGTTAAAACTTGGTGTTGTGGATACTGAACCTATTTCTTCCAGATGTAACCCTGACATGTCTCAAATTATTAAAAAAGCCATCAATGAACTTTAGAACCCATTTGTTTTTATTCTGTTCCTCTAAAATTTTGTGTAGGAAAGAATAATATAAAGAGGTTTATATCCCTGCAGAAGACCTCGTGTGTGTGGGTACAATGTTCTCCACTCCACACTATTGCTTTCTCATTCCAATACCTAAAATTGCTTTCTGAAATCTGCCAAGAGGGTCAGATCCACTGTTAAATGGAATTCAAGGCATTTGAGAAGATAAGAGTTCATATCAAGTTTTGAGCTCTAGAAAAAAAGAAAATAATTTGAAGCCTCTACTTAGACTGAAGGAAATGAGAGCTCTGGAGGGCAGATGACATAATCTTTTCTTAACTAAAATTTTTGCACAAATAGACTCATAAAAGTATGCAAAATATTAGAACAGCAATTATTTTATCTTTTTAAACTATTGTATATTTATATATTGACAAATCTAAAAAAGTCACCCCGGTGTTGGATTAACATGGTAGAATTTATGTTTATAACTTTGGTGTAGTCAAATGGATGACTTTTCCTGAGAAAAAATAGGCCTTTGGAAAGTACAAAGTATGTATGCTTAGAAAATGAGTGAAGGTACTCTCCCATTTGAGTACACAAATACAGTAAACTTTTATGGAGATTATTCAGCTGGGACAATCTGTATTAATTTTTAATGAGGCAGGTAAAATAGTAGCTTGAAGAGAATATTCTACTTTATATGGTCTGCCAGTGCCCTGAATAGTGCTGGTTCAATTGCTATAAGACTTCAATAACTTTCTCCTTTAAACCAGAACACATGATAGATATGACTTAATTTCTTTCAGAATACCTCTCAAAGAAAATCAGTGTCTTTAATTATTTATCTCATATGACTTCCACAATGGTATAGGTTTTCTTTTTTTTCTTCCTATACTGATCATTTTCTTTGCAGCCAGCATTAACTTACTTCTTCTCAGTCCCTCTGTAAGTGTGATTGGATTTTTCAACAATTATACAAATCCTTAAAAATCTGGTTCCACAACTCGAGAGGATGAATCATTGCCCTTATTTTTTCCAGTACATCTTCAGACATTCCATTCTTTTTGAAAAGGATTACTTTCAACTCCAGCTTTTCCAATAGGAAAACTGGGGAAAAAGCTGTTTTGTAACAGAAAACTCAGTCTCAACATGAAGAGGTTGTTCTAGAAACTCTTTATTCAACACATATTTGCTCCTCCCTGGCCAGAACTCCTAAGGCATTGCTGAAGATCCTTGGTTTGACTGCCTGTGATCCAGCCCAGTTCTGGACCCTTGGGCCTGCTGCTGGAGAAGCCTACCATGAGAAGCACAGGTCTGGTTCATTACTCTTAAACCATTATACCGTATACTTTGTGTGAGCTTTTATTTTGTCTGACTCTCGACCCTTTTAGGCCAAGATGACAAACCTGAAGATGAAATACATGTTTTCGATTCAATTGCATGTGAAATCTTTTACTAGCATGTAAACATATCATTAAAAAAATAGAGTCCTAAGTAATTTCTTAAACTTTTAAAAGTCATAGTCTGTGTTTAATTGTTTTACAATGTGACTTTAAATATAACTACAACAGAGACTTTTCCTGACAGTTTGTGAAACCAATGTGTTAAGTAAAATATTTAGATATACATTTTTGCATCTTAGTACTGTGTGTAATGAAGTTCTACGCTATGATGATTCTCTCTGAAAGTAGGCATTGGTACATATGCATTGTGGACCTGTCAAAGATGATGTTTAACTGCTCATTATGGTGACTCTTGAACTGATATGACAATGTAAATCCTGTTAAGTCTTTACATAATTTTCTTATTAAGCTACGTTTAAAGACATGACTTTTTTAGAATGTAAAGTGATCAGAATGGCATTAAAACCAATGATATTCAGGATATATATGTATCATTCTATTATCTACAAACACAATAAGAAACTTAGATTTCCTTTGCTGTTTTTTTCAAGAACAACTTAAAAATAAGTAATAGGTCTGTGGCCTAACAAAGATCTATAATTTTTACATCAAGGACTGGGTGATTAACTACTCACTTATCGCCATTTTAATAGAAATAAAAGTAGCAGTTTACAGAAGTTCAGAATCCAGCTTTCTTTAGTGCAAGATTGTCTCAGCTTAGTGATGTCAGCTACAAGTGGTACATTTCCCTGTCCCCATAACATGGGTCTTGAGTAGAAAAAGCTTTATGACAAGATACATAGCAGAAAGATTCCAGCCATGGAATCCTCATGAATTTCAAGAAATACTCAGACAAAGTGGAGTGTTGATCACATTGGAGGTTTTTGGGAGAACTTCAAAGAACTTAACTAGGCTTTTCTATTACTACAGTCATGCAAGTATCAAGAAAATAGTTTTTCATAAAGCAGACTAAAACCTTTGAAGCAAATGGGGTGCTAAGCATTCCAGAAAGTAACATTACTTTGGGGAAAAAATTTGTTGCAGTTGTAAGCTTTTTTCTCTTGGAGTGACATTTAAATCTCTTAAGCAGTGCTGTGTTGTTTATTTTTAAACAAAGTTGAAGATTTATTACTGTAAATAAACAAAATGAAAGAGTAGCATGAACAAAAGTCAATAATTCAGGAGATATGGTGTCGAGTCCACAGCAAGTAGAATTAACCTGTGACATTGTAGCTGTGGTAAACAAACTGTAGCAATCAATAATGAAATTAATCAACTTCAGATAAGTGAACAAAGAGATTTGCCTCAGATTTCAGGTCAAAACCCAGTCAAAGGATTCCTCCTCCAGCTGATAGAAAAGTGTGTGGGTGTTCAATCAAATCCTGAATGAGCAACCGATGAGATTAATCCACGTGTACTTAAAAGATGGTAGAGAGTTCTTCAGCATGGAACATGCACCTCATATCTAAGCTGATCATACTAAAAGTACAAGATCAACTATGGATGTTGTGCTCAACACTGGTATGGTCCATGGCTATGGAAGCCTCTGGTGGCATTACAAAGGAGGAAACATGATACAGTGTCAGCTGTGTTTCTCCCTTCCCTCTTCTCCAAATATTTTGTGTGTGGTAGATAGGAACTGAGAAGCTGAAGAGGAAGCCCAGGGCACTCTTTGTGAATGTGATTGTGTACAGATGCAAAGATCAGCAGAGAAGAAAAGCTAGCTCTCACTAAATAGCTTTGAAATGAAATTCTGTAGTACTTGGGACTACAGTTGCCCTGCCAGCCTGAAGAAACCATCACATCTATGGTAAGATGCACTTTTCAGGAAGCACGTTTTTGTTTCCCGCTCCCTCCTTTCTATTCCCATACTATTACTGAGAATGTAACTCTGAGATGCTACTGCAAGCAACTCAAAATCTCCATAGGCCTTTCAGCTTTGCATTTGTACTGGGAATTAACTCAAAAATTTTTAAATGCTTCATAATTAATATTGATGAATTGTCTGTTCATACAGGCATTTCTTTATTTCTCCTAATCTTACCAAAGTTTAGAAAGTATTTCTGTTTTTATCCCCGCAGTTCTCAAAAAACCACAACCTAAAAGAAGAGATTTAAGCCCCACCATCCTCAAACTGAAAAATATCTACTAATGCTCTTTCAATATTATCATTGTGCCTTATATAATTTTCAGTCTTTTTAATTGAGTTTACATCCATTTCTATGTAGAGAAACAAGAGAAACATTTTCATCAACGTGAAGGAAAGTAAAAACTGTAACCATACAGGAACCAAAACTGAGGGGTAGAAAAAAAACCCTCATGGTTTCCAGTTTCGTAAGAAAAACTTTCAGAATTTTTCTGACTTATGTTCTAGATCCTGGTTGGAGTACTTTATGAATAATTTAGGGTAGCCTTACTATCTAGGTTGGCTGACTAAGCAGTTGGCCGTACAAAACAGAGAATATCACTTGTTGGAGAAGAAATCATAGTCCTTCCCTGTTTAACACATGAAAGATTCACTTGAAACATATTGAAAATTGAAGGAACAGCAGCCCGTAGGGACTTAAGCTGGACCAGTCTTTTACTGAAGGACTGTAGCCCAGCCTGGAGAGATTCATGAAGAATTGTAGTCTGTGAGAAGATCCCATGCTGGAGCAGAGAAAATGGTGAGGAGTAAGGTACGGCAGAGAGGAGCTCTTACAGAGTAATGACAGCCCCACATTCCTCATCACCCTGCTTTGCTCTGGTAAAGAAGGTACAGGAGTCAGGACTAAAGGGGTAAAGTCAAGTCTGGGAAGAAGGGGAAAGCTTTGTCTTTGCTTCTCACTACCCAACTCAATTTCTAATTAGTGATAAATTAAAATAATTAACCCCAAGTTGATTCTGTTTTGCTCACCACAGTAAGTATTCCAAATGCATGTGTCAAGGCAAGAATACAGGAACTAAGTAAACATGTATGATGCATACAAGAGTATGTATCCCTTAGCTCAGTAGGCCTCAGTGAACAAATCCTTGGAGGAAAAAATCAAATTGCTTTTGCAACCCTTACAAGAATTTATTGCCTTCAGTCCCCTTTGGCTGTTTTCCAGATTACTTATCCATCATGTGAAGACTTTTGTTTGTAACTGCCATCCATTAGTTTCATCCGATATCACCTAATTCTTTTTTTGGAACTGACAGTGAAAAATGTATTTCTACATTTTTCACTGCCCCTCATGACCATGAAGACTTCTTTCATATCTCCTTTAGTCATCTGTTCTTCCATTTCCACTGTTCAGTGCACAGAAGCCATTTCAAGTCACTCTTGTAATCCTTGCTCTGTACATCTTCAAAAATTTCTTTGAATCCTTTTTCAGAGGTAGAGGATCAGTACCCATAAGTGCATCCTGTAATCAGGATGCTCCTGAACCATGGATTCATAGTGTGTCATAAATCCCCTTGTTTCCTTTTCCTTAACAGTTTCTGGCTTTAAAATGATTATTTTTGATAGCTTCTGAATAGTGAGACAATGTATTTATCTATTATAGTTCTAAGTTTTCATCTGAGCTGTCAGTCAAAAAACCACCTTTTTATATTTAACATATCCAATGGACGGTATTTGACATTTATTTAAAATTAATTTAACCTGTAATTATTAGAAAAAAATGTCTCTTTATCCTGATTTACCTTTACTAGCTTAGCATCAATAACAAAACTATTCACTTTATTATTCACTCCTTTTGACAATATGTTGAATTCCACAGATTTCCTCAGTGATCTGAGATGTTACTGTTATCACCCTTTACTGAAAAAAACCTTCCTGTCCCATTTTTCCAATGTTTTGATTAATTATTCATCCATTCTTCACCCTGAAACTGCGTACATAGGTCTTTACGTCATAAAAGTACTGTGAGCAAGTAAATATTCACACTCTGCAGAATGGAGTAAGCCATGGTACAACTCCTGACTCGGCTGGGCTCCAAAACCTAATAGAACATAGGGATCAGTTTCTGTTTCAAAAAACAGATATCTATTTTGACTATATGCCAGTCAGCTGATGCACTGACCATGACCAAGTAACTGGTTGTGGTACTCTCTGTTTTCAGCTGTATGGGATATATTTTCTGTGGCAGTATAAGCAAGGACTTGTTAATGTATTATTTCTGAAAAGACCCCAGAATTAACATTTTTTCATTAGTCAAATATTTAGACTAGTGGTCTGACTGTTCATAGAAGAAGGGGTGTCCTACAAGGAAGAATTTTCTATAGGTCACTGTTATGTGTTGTAACTGTGTGTGTAGTTACGTAGCAGTGAAGCTAAGGGGAAAATACTACAGGAGGAAGATAGTATTCTTTCTCAACAATATCTATTGTATGTGACAGAAGGCTAATGTTTCAGTCAATTTTTGGCAGGAGATAATTTTTGAATAGTTTACCAAGCATACTCGCTGAGGGACAGTCATGTCTCAGTTGCCATGCAACTGTGTAAATTGCAGGAAAAAAGAACAGATGTTAGTCTTCTTATGCAAAAAATATAGTTAATGAAAACATGCTTCAAGAGAAAAATGTTTAAATATATGTCATTACTAATGAAGATGTAAATAATTACCATGGCCTTTTTGTGAGACTTGTATTTAAGTTAAAATGTTAAACAAAACATAACACATATTTTAGTACAGTATGTGTTACCTAAATATGTTATCCAGTTCAAGAAACAGAAAAGCAAGAAAAATCTAAACTTGCTGTTCAGAATGCATACTGCAATATTGGTGCCATTTAATACTATGAGAATATGTTCAAATTTGTTATGAATCTTTAAGAATATAAAATTAGTGAGCCAAACCTGGTTTACCAATGCCTTGTGTTTATGCAGAAATAAATTTACAGACTACAAAATTTTGTAAAATAATGTAATACCATACCACTGCCAGAAGTTGTCATATGTTATATTATAGAACCTTCTTCTAGTGTTCTATTTCTATCTGAACTCCATTTTGTGGGAACCAAACAACTGAAGATATTCAAATTTAATTTTTAATAGGAATATATTATGCTAGAATGTAATTTTCTAATTTTAGGTCCAAAAAAGGTTATCAGGATCACTCTCTTCAAGTGAGTTAATGCTTTAACAGACACTATTCTGCAATGAAAAGGTGTGGAAGATGAGTTTTTTTTGCCAATTTTGGAGTCACATACAGAGTGTTAGGTATAACTGCAATGTATTAAAAAAATTATCATATGTGTGAACTGTGAATATTCCACAGATAGACTCTGTTGTGAAGAAGAGAGAAGATGAATTCAGGATCCAGTTCTTTCTAGTTATTAAACAAGACTCAACCCTTTGACATCACCCTCAAAGCCTACCATTCATCTCAAAATTTTGAAAAATGTTCTAAAATTAAGTTACTAGTTATTGAAATGCCTAAGTCCTCACTTTGGTGAGAAGAAATGTCAACTTCAGGCAGAGAATTTTTCTAAATATCCCGGACATCAAATGTCTTTGAAAAATACTTTTCTCAGCTGTAAAAGGACTTTTGGAAGCTAGTTTAAAATGGATCATGAACCTTCAGCTAGCTGGAAAAGGTAAAATCTATTTTGAACTTTGCTATTTTCCCAGTTCTAACCATTGTTTATGTAGATATGTATCAGAAACCATGTGGGATAGTTCAAAATTATGTTTGAAGAGAGATAAATAATAGCTCAGTTCACATGTTCAGGGAACAGAATATGACTCACTTGAGAATTTCTTATATTGCAGCAGAGTGGTCTTTGGAAAAAATATAATGAGATACAAGAATGTGAATGTATATAACCTAAAACATATTTCCTTAGGGTCTGGCTATGGTTAAAAGATATTTATCCTAAAGCACTTTTTTTTTTTTTTTTTATTTGCAATTATTTCTATGAGGTTTATTTGAATCTTTTGTTCTGCGTGCTTCACTGTCTGCACCTTTGGCAGATCCACATATCAAGAGGGAGGCATGGATGTGCTCTTAAATGTTTTTTGGACATGGAGGTTTAATATGACTGGAAAAGTTGGTCTTTCTTTGGACCCTTGGTAACTAGTCTGTTTTGCAGAAATGTTATACCTGAGATCTTTTTTCCACAGCTTAGATAAATAAATAATGAACCTTACCAAGGTGTAACAAAACTAACTTCACAGTGCATCCTTCAAATATCACAGAATCACAGAATATGCTGAGTTGGAAGAAACTCACAAGGGATCATCAAATTCAATTCCTGGCCCTTCACAGGGTCATCCTCAAAAATCACACCATGTGCCTAAGAGCATTGCCCAAACACTTCTTGAACTCTGGCAGGCTGGTGGTGTAACCACTTGCCTGGGGAGCCCATTCCAATTCCCAACCACCCCCTGGGTGAAAAACCTTTTTTCCAATACCCAACCTAAACCTCTCCTGACAGAACTTCAGGCCATTCTCTTGAGTACTGGCCCCAATCAGCACAGGGAAAAGATCAGTTCCTGCCCCTCCTCTGCCTCTCACGAGGAAGCTGTAGACTGCTATGAAATCTCCCCTCAGTCTCCTCCAGGCTGAGCAGACCAAGTGACCTCACATGGCTTCCCCTTAAGGCCCTTCACCATCTTCCATATAGGGGATTCTTGTTTATTTAGAAAGATTTTCATTTTAAGACATTCCTGTCTTTAAGGAAATGACATGGTATTTTTATACAACAACTTATATATTAGTTGTAATGATCAGGGGTTCCATCAAAGAATGAAATGTCAGTATTTGTATTTAAACAGTTCATAATTTAAAAAGTATAAACCTCATAGTTAGTCGCTGCTTTAGAGTCAGGTTGTTAAATCTTTAAATGGTGACATTATTTTCACAGTTGGAGCTGTTTCCTTTCATATTCTGAATATATTTTTTGCAGTATACTTCATCTTTGATCCTCTATTTTTCTTCCAGAGGTGACTATTTGAGATGTCTTGAAAGTTAATTCAACTAGGGAGTTTTTAGGTTATAGGATTTCTGAAAACATTGATTATTATTTTCCCCTACTTCTTCCTATATCTTGTAGTTATTGTTTCATAACTCAGGAATGCCATCACTATCTTTGACCTGACGTCAGTGAATGAAATTTAAAATTTCTTAGCATTCATTGAAGAAGTCATATGAATATGCTTATTTTATTGAACACAAGTATTTGTTTAAGTTAAAAGCTAAAATAAAAGCACCTCTAAAAACATTTGATTTTCTTTTCTGGTAAGAAAAAAGAGTATGTTTAAAACTCAGGTTATATCTGAAGCTGTATTTTTTTCTCTCTAACCATAGTTTAACACTGATATTTTATCATCTTAATAAAGAGATATAAGAAAGTTCCCACAACACAATTGCAGATAACAGAACATAATTATATATTTATGTAGCTGATTCAAATGTTGGTCCTATCAAGCAGAAGAAGAAAAAAGGCTTATTACACATCATACCTGATGAACATGACTGTGTCACTACATGTATTAGAAATGCCACTGGACTATGTAACTTTCCATTTGTAAAAATTATGTTGAGAAACCAAAATGGTATATTATATCAATAAAATCCAAGGGAAAAAGTAAATATTTTCCTCTAATTAGTAACTGGGAAATTTTCCACCATGTTTGGAAATCCTGGTGAAATAATTAATTGGGTTGGGTTTTATTTCTTTTCACAGAATAGAGTTGAAGTTGTAGCATGGCTTTGCATTATGTTTTCATGTATACCAAATACACTACAGAAGACATTTTTTTATTTTTCTATAAAACTCATTATCTGATTTTGTCATAAGTGTAGGAAGGGAAATTTTCTATGGATGTAACACAATAAGTGGATGATAGCTCACAGTCAATCTGAAATATCTTCCGAATCTTGCTTTGTAATCACAAGAGCACCTGGGTGCCCCTATCATAAGCTTACAGGTATTCTTGATTCAAGTTTCATATTTTTTATTCTATCTATGTATTGAAACTAATTTATCATGTTAGTGTGTGAAAATATGGGTTTAAGAGAATCAAGGAATACAAATATTTAGTATTAAGCTTAAGAGGAAACATCTGCAGGGTCTTTTACTTTCAGAGCAATGCCATTAGAAATGACTAAGTATTTTCCAAATTAATAATCAAAAGTAATATGTTTGTATATGTGTGGTTTCTGAACAAGTACACATTTGCCAGCAGTGACTGCTGTAAATAAGTTACATTACTCAATTACTTTTGGTAACAATATTAGAATTTTTTCATTAAAATAATGTTACACATTTATTACTGGTGACACTCCCCAGTCTATTCAAGCATCATACATGAGTAATTTAAATTGAAAAACATCTTTACACATTAAATGTATAAAGAAATTCTAACTAATACTGCAGAAATTTTCATGTTCTCTTCAACATCATAAAATATTAATATTATTCAGGATAGGGTTATAACCATCACTTTATTAAATAAATATGATATTTTATTAGAAATTGCTTTCATTTAACCTTGGGGTTGCAGTTACTTATTTGTCTTCTATAATAAAAGGGCATAGCATAACAGGTCAGCTAGGAGCTCTTTGTCATTGGAGAAGTGTCAAATAAAAACCTACCATAAAAGAATAAGGATTTTTTCCTTTATTCTGATTCTGTGTTACTTTAGAGGAGTACAGCATGTAACATTTCCTTTCCACTTAAGAATATACCAGTTAATATATTCTTAATCCAGAGAGAACAAACTTAAACCCCAACAGATTTCTAATGTTAATTTTCTTAATGAAAAATGAGGCAATATAATGCCAAATGCCATAAAGCATAACATTGATACAAAATATGGGAATCCAAATTATTTCATAAATTATTTTCAACATGTCCTTACAGATTTGTGCTGAGAACCATTGATAACACGCTGGAAAATATATTCAGCTCATACTGTATACAAAGTGTGTCAATGTTTTACACAGAGCAGCTTATGTAGCTCAGTGCAGAGTTCTGCTTAAAAAAATTGATGGCACCATATGGCTCTCTGCTGCTCAAAGCCTCAGTCCCCACTTCCACTGCTGAAAGTTGTTACTGTCAAAACAGATCAAGCACAATGTCACTAAAGAAAATTACCTTGAGGCAGATCTAACATAGAAGGCAGACAATCATTTAAAGGGAAAACTCTTTTCTGCTTATTTAACCTTCTTCTGATGTTTTAGAATTTGAGAATTTGCAGCTGACACACTAAAGAAAGAATTAAACAAAAGAGTCTGAGACCTATCTAATTAATATTTTTTCATTACAGAGCAATTGCCCATGATCAGATGGGGATAGAAGGGTGATATCCATTCTCAAAGTTTTCTGCATGGCAGAAGTGGAGCTACATTTGTAGATAAGTCAATATGGTGACCCACTGAATGTCAATGCAGGCCCCTAAAGCCCACTCAGCCCCATAACAGAACTTCAGGTAAAGATTTGATACAAGTCTTCTGTGGTTCAGTTATGCTTGCAAGTGTCAGTAATACTTAATCATTCATTGTCTTACAAAAACACATAGAAGTTCTGCTTCGATGCCAAGTTTCTCTGTGCCAAAACATAGGAAGAAACAGCACTTGTCTCACAGATTAAACTTTCAGAGAAAAAGTATAAAAAATGAAGGATTAATGACCCTGAAGTTATATTATTATACACTGAAATAGTGCTGTAGTCCTCATTTTTCTGCTACATAAAGAACTAATATTTTGGTCCATGGAAAGCAATAGCTATTAACCATGTTTCTAAATTAATGAAAGACTAGTTAAGTCTGCTATTCAGAATTTCTTTGAAGTACAGTTTGTAAGAAATGGTTGTCAGGTATGATTTGGCTCCTGATTTGTCCATAATGTACCAGAAGGCAAAGCTGATGTTCAGAGTATGTAAGTAACATTAAGGGTATTTTTAAATTTTTTAGTGCCAATGGAAAATATCTTCTATTCAAATATATTTTTCAGCTATGTGCTTGTTAATTTTTGTCTTGGAATGCATTCTTGGTTAAAATATGGAATAGGAAAATCATATTTTTGAGGGAGGAATTTTTTATTCTTGGTATTTATATTTCTCCTTTCTGCATGATTCCGTGTTTTTAAACTGAATTTTTGAACTTGCATCAATGTAGGCTGAATTCTCTGACATTTACAGTACCCTGAAATTTCAACCACAGAAGCTGAGTCATGAATCTTTCCCATTTTGTATAATTTAGTCATCAGTGTCTCAATTTCTTGATTGATTGTTCAATATTCTATTATATGTTATATTAGGCTTATAAATGGAATCTTAGATCACTCTGCATAGAGCATAATATAAGTTCTTCAATTTTGATTACAGCAGCCAGAAAATGCTACATAAATCATCTCAAACCCTGAAAATCAAATTATATTTTCCCTTTTGAACTGTAAACAAAAATCTGTCTCCATAAAACACAAAGTTTTTAGTTACACTGGTATAAGCTGGTCTATTTAGACTTTAGACATAGCAGCATCAGCTTATAAACTTAGCATATCTTAGTTTTTAGAGGAAAGCAAAAGAAAGAAAAGATATTTATTAAAAGAAAATAATACTCATAACTAAAGGGAAAAAACCGTGGTGTTTGAGGTAGGATAGAGAGGGTCCTGTATTTGGGACCTTGACTTCTCTTTTGGGCAAGGGTCCACACTGACTGGTCTCTAACATCTCCTTCTTATCCTGCTTATCCTTGTACATTGTTCCCAAGAAAAGTTGATGTATTACTTCTTCAAGAAATAAGGTCAAGACAACTACCAATAGTTGCCCAGATCTTTCTTGATCTTCTTGAAGATAGACATAATTCTTCTTTCCCAGCCCTAAGGGAGCTCTGCTTTTGAGCAAGACCTCACAATGATATCATCCAGCACTTCTAACCCTCCTGCGTACCTTCTAGCCATCTAACTGATTTCATGGGCATGGAGAGGTCCACTTTGCTCAAGTGGCCCTTATTTAATTTTGCTGCTGTGTGTTATTTCCACTATGGCACACTGCCCTGAGGCCAAGACCTGAGAGGCCTGAGGGCAGATTTATGAGCAAAGACGGAGACAAAGAAGCTAGCAAGAACCTTTTCTATCTCTGTGTCTGTTGTCAAATAAAGTTCTCTTGGTAAAGGAATATACTATTTCAGTCTATCTTTGACTGGCGAAGTGACAATAGAGGCCCTCCCTGTCCTTCATTTCCATTGCCAAATTCAACTGCATTTAAGCTTTGCTGTTCATTATTCCTTCTCTTTGTGCTTGGGTGATGTTTCTGTATTCTTGGTAGAGCCTGGATCATTATAACTATGTTAGTTTCGGCACAGCTATCCTAAGAATTTATCATTTGTAAAACCCACCAATATATTTTATGATTACCTCAATATAATTTCTATTACAAAATGTTGCAAACTGGTGATATTATTGGTGATATTGTTGATGAATCAATGCAAAGGATCTCTTAATTGAGTTGTCTAATCTTGTAGACTTTGCATGTATAATACTTGTGCTTTGTTAATAAAAGACAGATGTGGAAAATCTATTATAAACATCATGCTCACATATGTTCCCCTTTACTTCAACATGTCACAAAGATTTCACAGTTTTAGGTGGATTTAACCAACATGCATAATTCACAAAGTAAATGAGCTGAACAGTCAGAATGCAAGTAAGATTTAGAAAATGACTGCAAGTAAAGTTCAAATGTATGACCTGAGACTGTATGTTTAAAAGAATAGTATTTGGCTTGCTTCAGCAAATTTAACACAGAGCAGTGGCATTCCTTTCTGTCAGTGGGCCTGATTCTACATTCATTAGTAGCATTTAATACCCTACTTTGTATGTAGCCTCTTGTAAAGTTAAATCTGTATAATTATCCAGTGTAAGTAAAGGTAATGAATTTGAGCCCAGTGGGATTGTCTCAAGAGACAGCCTATAATTTGTTGACGTATTGACACTTATTGTCTTCTGGCTTCCATCTGTCTCTCAGTTCAACAAAATCTCTGTTTATGAAGCTTTTAAATGTTTCATTCTGCTAATTTTGTGAAAGTCAAATTCAAGACATGGCTGAGTCAAATAATTGAAATGACAGCAAATGATAAAAGATGATGGAAATATTTTCACTACAGGCAATTGATGACCAGTAAATATCTCCAGTATCCTCACCATGAGTTGAGTCCATGACTTCAGACTCTGTACAGATCCAAGACAGAGTAATTCTTTTTTTTTGCTGATATCCATGTTTCCGGTTGTGCTGTGTTTGGCTGTGGTAATTTCCTTCACAGTAGTTAGTATGGGGCCATGGTTTGTATTCATGCTGGCAACAGTGTTGATAACACATTATTGCTGAGCAGGGCTTACGCAGCCAAGGCCTTTTATACTCCTCATACTGCCCTGAGAGTGAGAAGTCTGAGGGTGCGCCGTGTGTTGGGAGGGGACACAGCTGGGAGAGCTGACCCCAACCCACCAAAGGGATATTCAATACCCTACCATGTCACGCTCAGCACAAAAATCTGAGGGAGGAAGAAGAAAGAGAAGGACATTTCAAGTGATGGCATTTATCTTCCTAAGTTGCTGTTATGTGTGATGGAGCCCTTCTTTCCTGGTTATGACTGAACATGGGAAGTGGTGAATTAATTCTTTCTTTTGCTTTGCTTGTGCACGTGGCTTTTGCTTTGCCTATTAAATGATCTGTATCTCAACTGATCAGTTTTCTTACTTTTCTGATTTTCCCTCACAACTCATTGGGGAAAGGTGAGTGATTGACTGTGTGGTGCTTAGTTACCACCTGGGGTTAAATTGCAATACTGTACTATTCCCCTCTTGTCATAATAAACTTTGATACTGTCAGATAGAAGACATTAAATTGGATATTCCTGAAGATACTTTAAAACCATGTATTGAAAGACTGAGACCCATTTAATCTCCATTATTTTAAAAGACTAAAGGTAATTTAATGAATGGTCAGAGAAGATACATTGTTCCACAGGAATACTTTAAAATTAGGCTGAAGAAATTCACACATTTGAGGCCAGAAGCAGAGCAGGATAACAAAAAGTGAAATAAATATTCAAAACTTCCCCCTCTCCTCACCTCCTTCCCAACCTATCTCCTCCCCTGCAGTGGCCCCGGGAAACACTGGGTGGGTGGGGCTTATGGTCATTGTCCCAGCTGCTGCTCAGGCAGAAGGGTCTTTTCCCTGCTTCAATGTGGGATCCCTTCCACAGGAGATAGTTCTCCATTAACTTCTCCAATGTGAGTCCATCCCCTGGGCAACAGCTCTCCATGAGCTGCTGCAGTGTGGGTCACTCTTCCACAGGGTACAGTCCATCAAGGACGGGCTACTCCAGCCTGAGTCCCCCAGAGGGTAGCTAGCCCTACCAGGAAACCTGGTCCAGTCTGGGCTCCTCTCTCCCTGGGTCTGCAGGTCCCTGCCAGGAACCTCTTCCAGCCCGGGCCTCCCAGAGGGTCACAGCCTCCTTTCAGGCATCCACCTGCTCCAGTGTAGGTCTCTTCCACAGGCTGCAGGAGGATCTCTGCATCCATTAATGAGCTGCAGGAGAACAGCTTGTGTCAAACCTGGCCATCAAAACCCAATATAGCATCTTTCCATAGATTATGTAAAATAAATATGATACAGGATAAAGCTGTATTTCTTTGGTCTTGATGGAAAAAGTTTGACCTTGTATATGGAGTCATCTTTCCAGTAGTCTTTACAGAGCAGTTTTATGTTTCAGTTTTTTAGCCCTGAGTGGAATACAAATCTTAAAGTTTACTGTCATTTATAATAGTCCCTTGTACTTCTGTTTCTCAAAGTAAATTTTCATACAAAATTAGAACCAGCAGAAAGTAAGCACTGACTTTTTCCTGTATTAGCTCTAAGGAAAAAATAACATTAAAATATTCCTAATTTCAGATTGCTAAAATATTTTATTTTCTTTTAATTCCTAGTTCTTTCCCTGTTTTAGAGGGGAAGAGGGGGTTATGAAGACAATATTGCATTCAGGTTAACTTTAACTCTCTTGTACTTCTTGTTTTCTTTAAGAAATACCATTCAAGATGTCATATATCCCTGTTCTCTTTATCTGCTAGAAATCATTGTTTGAACAAAATTTCTGAGGCACAGCATAGGAACACCTCTGGAGAAAGTGAGTCATCAGGAATTGAAGAGAACTGCAAAAGGAAATAAGTATTAATTAGTGCTCCTAATGAACATTATGGCCTGAAATAAAATGTTAATTTTGGATAAGTTAAAATACAGAAATCCTACTTAATATTTTCTCACTAGAAACAGGCTTAGTAAAAGCAATATTTTCCATAAGAATCCTGTGGGAAACCTGTTAACTTATTCTAATTATCGCAGGGAGTTTCCTTATTCACACATTGTTGGGAAACAATATATATCAAAATAATAAAAATAAAAGGCCTTTGATTACACAGTGCATCAAAGGCAGTGCTTTGGATAGTGTTTAATTTATTAATATAGAGATTTTTAAAATAAAGGCAAGAGTGATTTTGTTTTTAATTTGGAAACAAGTATTCTGTCATTCTGTTGTCCTGACAAGGAAAGAATGAAAAAATATTAGAGTTTTATATTTGGACAGGTAGTAGATTTTCACACCAAAGATCAAACCCTCTGGAAGAATTAATGGTTGCATTAATTTCTGCAAGATATTAATTGTCCTAATAGCACTCATAATTTGCATTTTCCTGAAATATGGTGACTTATTAAGCTCCATCTGTCATTTTTGACCTTATTATTTCAGAAAGATGCTCTCAGTAAACTTTTCTGTGTCTTCATGACATTGCACTAAAATTTCAATTTCTCTGTGAAACTGCAAAGAAAAAATAAATCTATGGGTAGCTTGTCAGAGTTGATGTCACCATTTCACGTTTTTGAAGGAGAAAGGCAATTTGTTGTTTGGTTCTGGTTCTGGTTTTTTGGTGTTTTTTTCATTGAAATTAAAATCCAGGTTATGAGCATTCTGTTTATCTTCATAACTGGGTTAAGAAGTGTTGGAGAGGTAGCATGGATCTTTCTTTTCAAGTACTTATTGAGCACTTCAACAAGAAATCCAACCCAAGAGAGAATATAGCTCCACATGTGTCAAAAGATAAGGGAAATTCATCCAGCTGCACATTCTGACAGTGGTTTCAGCCCAGTAGCACACAGTTCTTGTGTGGTAAACAGAGTGTCAAAAATGTAGCTAGCATTGCCTGCACAATGTTCATATCTACTCTGCCACAGACAGTGAGTCGAATCTGTTCCACATTGAGGAGCTTCTGGTTTATGTGGCCAGCAAATTTATTCACACTCTCAGAGGAATCCTTCAGCTCTGTGAGCTTCTGAGTGTTTTCATTTTATAGTTTTGTCATTAGACTATGTGGATAACTAATTTAAATCGTCACTAGAACACCATTGTTGTTAAGAGGAGTTTTCTTCCTCACTTAGAATATATGCACCTTCAAATTTATTTCTTTGTTTGCATCTTGCTTGTAACACACTTGATAGAGAATCCATCTAAAAAGAATTCTATCAAAAGTGTAAGTTTATTTGGTCTACAGCTCACATGCTTGATAAACAGACTGTGCTCAAATAATCATCTTTATGTATTTTGCTTTTTGTACTTGTTTGTAACAGCCAATGTTTGGAACTGCCAGTGGGTAGATACTTCTTGAACAGTTGGTGTGTAATTGACATTCAATATACACATCTGAGAGACAACACTGAAACTCTTTTTCTATTTTAGCAAAAGATTGGATAACAATCAAAGCTAGTGTTACTGGAGGGCAAAGTGTCAGGAAAGCAATCAGGAGATGAGCAGATTAAATGCTGGTGGAATGGTATCACATATCAGATGATGCTGAGAAGTAATGATAAAACAAGGCTAGAGAAAGATGGAATGGATGTGGGGAATACTTCTGTCCCTGGTTCCTCCAAACAGCCTACACTACTTTATATGAGTCTGCTGAAGAAAAACTGTTGGACTGTATCATAGGGAAAATGACACTTGCCACAAAGACAGGTTTAGAACTGCATTGTGTGGCATTGCAGAATGTATTGTCTCATTTGCCAAGATTATCCTCATTGGGTAAATGTAACATTATTTGAACTATTCATTGGTCTCATAAATCTGAGGCTAACAGGCAGTACATGAATCAGACCATTAGTATAAAAAAAAGCATCCTACTCAGAAAAAGCAGTCAGAATTTTTTTAAAAACTGAACAATAATTTTAAAAAGCTTGAATTAGTTTGAAAATTCAGTCTTCTTGGTGAAGCATTTAATGAAACCAGATGATTTTGTATATTCAAGGGATTGACAACTTATTTCTCCATATTTATTTTTGACAGTTTGCTACAGTCTGCAGTAATTAGTTATTTTAATATGAATTTTATTTATCTTACAAGTATGCAAGTCCAGAATGATTCCAATGATTTTTTGTTGACTGACCCTGGACATAGTAAACAAGCCTTGCCTACTTTTTTTAAAATTAAGACAAGCAGCTGAACTGTAATGAAATATTCTGGGGTTTTGTTGATTTTTTTTTCCTTTGCTGTATTTTGAATATATAATGGTTTATAACATAAGACCTCAGATAAAACAATTCCAGAGTTTTACAAGTCAGACCTATTGTTCAGTGATTTTCTTTGACCATGTGTTATTTTAGTGTTTTGTTTGGATAGATTTATTACAGTAGAAGTCCACATATCAAGATTTGTATTGATGCCTGTTTCTTCCATTTTGTTTTTAATAAATGCACAGTACTGTGATGAATTGATGGGTACTTATGAGTGCTTGAAAAAGATATAAACAAAGAAATAGTATACTATTGTTCTTTAATAATGGACTGTCTATTGGGGAAAAAAGATTCCTTCAGAGTTAGGTTGCAAAGACAGAAGCTAGTAATCTACTCCATAATTTATGGAGTGCAGTGTCTTCAAATAATTTGTCTGGCTAATCATTCATCATTCTATGGCTATGTAGTCATCCTTCTCAGTGCAACTCAAATTTTTTTTCAATTTTTTAAGAAAAGACTTAAAATATTACTAAAGAAATACCATTACACTTATACTAATTAGCTCAGTGTTTAAGGCAATAATCCAGAATATGAAGAGATATGCATATTCCTAATCTATCTAATGGCTGCCATGATGTAGAATATTCTGGGAATGGGATCTCTGTTAAGAGCTGACTTGGAATAAGCTATAAAAAACCATGGTTTTAGGCCTAACAGAGCAGTCACATAAAATCTGGTAGAACCTCAGTCAGATCCCATCCTGCAGTCCAGGAACTGCACCTATGAACTTGGAATCGTAGAAACACAGAACCATACCACAACCCAGGCTGGAAGATAAGACTTTTAAAGATCATCCAGTCCAACCCTTCCTGAGAAAGACAGCCTGGGTGAGATTATCCAGCAATCTAATCACGTCTTGAAAACTTCCAGTGACAGGGACTCTATCCTGGAGAGGTTGTTCCAATGAGTGGTTGTTCTTACTGTT
>VZTR01001327.1:36420-84202 GCA_013400775.1 Chaetops frenatus | reverse complement strand
AAAAAAAAAAAAAAAAAAAAATAAAAAAAAAAAAAAATCATGTTTTGGGATCAATCCATGATGGAACCAAAAGCTGATGAAAGTCTTGTTCCAAGTGGTTTCTGTGATGAGAACATGGGACAGAGGAAGGAGAGCGAGTTTCAGGTGAAATAAAACAAATCCATCAAACTGATGGTGAAGAGTCTGGAGGCAAAGCACTATGTCAGAACCATGGGTGAATTAAAACAGATTGAATGNTATTCTGGGAATGGGATCTCTGTTAAGAGCTGACTTGGAATAAGCTATAAAAAAACATGGTTTTAGGCCTAACAGAGCAGTCACATAAAACCTGGTAGAACCTCAGTCAGATCCCATCCTGCAGTCCAGGAACTGCACCTATGAACTTGGAATCGTAGAAACACAGAACCATACCACAACCCAGGCTGGAAGATAAGACTTTTAAAGATCATCCAGTCCAACCCTTCCTGAGAAAGACAGCCTGGGTGAGATTATCCAGCAATCTAATCACGTCTTGAAAACTTCCAGTGACAGGGACTCTATCCTGGAGAGGTTGTTCCNTCCATCAAACTGATGGTGAAGAGTCTGGAGGCAAAGCACTATGTCAGAACCATGGGTGAATTAAAACAGATTGAATGAGTGTGTCCTGCCAAACCTTTCTCTAGAAACAGGTTTCCTAAGGATGAAATTATAATCTCCTATAATCTCATTTTCTGGATAGTTAACACTCTCAGCAGGTACGTGATATGCCCAAGTTCCTGATCTTGTTTCAAATAATGTTTCCTGATTGAAGATACCAGTATGAAAGTTTAATAATACCCTGGCAGGTAGAACATTTTTCTGGGCATCAGCACTGAAACTTCAAACTCTGTCAGAGGAAAGCATTCAGCTGGAGACTTTAATACCCTGGCTAGAGATCCTGCTCAGTATTTATTAAGTGAACACAAAGAGAAGAAACACTTTCTTCTTACCTGAAAAGGTAGTTCATGCCCTCCTATTTTTCCACTGAAAACAATATCTCAAGTCAAATCTTGTTCTATGGAGGAAAGCCTGTAAAACATAAGAAAAAAAAAAAATCAATGTCTAACATGTAAACTGTTAATGAATTTAAATTAGGATATTAATTTTTTATATTTTGGTTTGAAATATTGCTGCCAGTTACTTATTAACTGATTGTAATTTTTTAGTTGGTAGTGGTTTATGCATTTATGAGAAAAAAAAAGTGAAGTTTCTTGGTGTTTCTCCTTCAGTCTTTTGAATGAATGAATGACTGCAGCTTGAAAGTGTAGGGTAGGGAAGGAGCTGCCTCAGGCTTGGCAGGTTTCCTCTGTCCTTGGCACGTCTCTTGCAGCTTCTCTGTTGAAAAGGGGCCTGTGGACGTTGATTGGAGTAATCTGAGGAACATGAAAGGCAGGTTTATCTTAAAATAATTAGTATTACTCCCTGACAAACCTGTTCTTCTCTGAAAAATACTGTAAGGCAATTTATTTTGATGCTAAACGTGTGTTTGAAGTCTCTTACAAATATATGAGGGTTCAAATCAATGTATCTGATAATTTAGAAAAACATCCTTGATTTTTGATTTGTCATTGCTAAGAGTGGGTATTAATTATACGGAGACAGAATAAAGTTTTCTGGAATAAAGATACTGAAAATATATTCACATTAGCAGTTAGAGGAGAATTCTGTAGATCCTATCTGAAATAGACAAGAAGGGCATTTTGAAAGATAAAAACAGTAATTTATAATGATATGGATATCAGATTTAATTTTTCAGTATGACTAGATGGTTTTCTGGACTAATTTAGGATCATGTGTATCTGTTTCGTATTAAAAAAAGATTTGAACTAAAATTTTTAATGATAACTTCCTGTATTAGATGTTCATTCTCTGACTGTGTAAATCAGAGCACATATATATTGGGGTAATTTTTGCTTAATAACTAAAACTCATGTATAGGTGACCTTAGCTTGTGCTGTGTTGAATGCTGCTCTGTTCTGTAGTGGAGATGGACTGAAGTCAGGAATCTTTGGGAATGTTCAGATATAGAAGGCAACTTAAAAGTTTTTAATGTCAGATTTTCCTGTCTAAGAAATAAAAGAACTGTTGCCTTGAACTGTCTGTAGGCAGGAATATTTTTCTGTTTTAAGTAGTTCTCCTGTTCTGATTTTTCTACTAGAGGAAGAATCTGGAGTTCCCAGCATGAATATATTATTTTGGGGCATATGCCAAAACATCAAAAGTAATGCTGCTCTTGAATAGAGGGCAAGATTTTCACCCTTCCTTGATCGCTTATCAAGATAAATTTACCACCAGTCTTCAGATCTATGACTGTTCCTTGCTGTTGGACGTCCTTTGAGGGATGACTGGAGACACCTGTAAGGTTTTTGCTCTTTTCCACTAAGCTGTGGACAGTGGGATTTTGAAATGGAAGGACTAAATGCTTAACTTTTCTTTTTCTTATGATAAAAAATATAAATTAACAGGTCAATATTGCTTTCAACAGGCTGTGTGTACCCACACCCTTAGAAGACTGTCTTCAGTTTCTGTTGCCTAGGAAACAAATAGCCACATATTTGAAATGACAGATATTTAAAATTTCAAATATATATTATTTGGTTATACCCATGGAAGCATTTTAAAAAAAGCTTTTGTTCTATCATTTCTGAATTTTATTATAGAGAGATGGTGCCTTCAATGGAAAGTAAATAAGAATGGCAGCACTTCCAGAGTTCAGAAAAAAAAAAAGCAAGCTGTTCAAGGATGTGTAAAAATGCAGATTGACATAGATTGAGTCAATATTACAGAAATAATTTATACAAAGCAAATGTTAATGACATGATAAACAATAAAGTGAATATAGGGAAATGACTATTTTATTGGTAGTGAGTCACATTATTCTTTTCTAAGTGTTTGAATTCTAATGTAAATTTGATTAAACATGGGAATTTTGGACATAATTTCAAAACAAAAACACTTCCTGTAGAGCAAACTAAAATTAGAACTAAACAGTGTCATTGAGATTGAATGGCTTAAAGTATGACAAAGATAAATTATCTTGATCTGTAGAGTAATAGAAATTGATTTGTAGCATGCCAGAATGTCTGATGCTTCATTCTGCTTATCTGGTAAAAATGAAAGATACATGAATTAATGATGAGGGTAGGAGCTCAAATTACAAAATTTACTGCTGATGGGACCTAAGGTATTTCTCCAGGCTTTCAGTTTTTGCTGGATAACTCTCTGCAGTCAGCTAAATGACTGTGTTTCTTGACTCTAAATTTCCCTGTCAGTTTTATTGCCAAGTGTCTCCCATTGTATCCCTTGTGGGTCTGTGCTTGGTTTCAGTGTCTTAGCAGATCCTTCCACCTGTCCTCATTAAGGCTAATCCACTTGTTTCACAGTTAACACCAAAATTCTGGAAGGTATGCAAAATTTTTCTAACTTAAGGATCGTGGAAATTCTCTCAAAAATTTACTGTTCACTTTAACTGTGTTTTCCAAAGATTCTGAAAACAGGTTTGAATAGACAAGTTTCAAAATTTCTCAGAATAACTGTGGTATTTTTTCAGTTTAGAGAGCTATACTTCACAGTATGCTTCAAGGAGAAAGAAATTAATTTTCTTTTCTTCTCCATTTTACATTTTTTGTTGCCACCAATATATTTAATACCTTCCTGAATGGTGCTGGTAGAAACCACTAATTTTTCACAATAGTTTTTTGTTTGGATGTCAACTAATCTTTGTAATATCAGCAAATTTTGTTACTTTTCAGTTCTTTCATATTTTCCAAATTGCTTCTGTGTAGAACAGCATGGGTGTTGACATTTAAGAGGTATCAATATTGATTATACTCTGCTAAGAAACCTGACCAATTTGTTCCTCCTATTTTGTATCTGTGAAGTCTTCTTTAAAAAAAAAAATCTTCTTTCATCATGACAGCTTATCTTCCTCTATATATTTTGTGAAGTATCACATTTCTTTGCTCCACCACTAACCACATCTTCTGTGATAAAATAATTGAAATAATTTGTCATTGGTGGGCTTTTTTTTTTCCTACTGGTAATTTGTATCTTAAATTCCTGATAAATTTCCAGGCTATAAAACATATTGTTGTGATAGATCTTAGATTTTTATTCTTAAGCAAGTAAGATTTCTATAGTCAAAGTCAAGCTATAATCAGGTAGTAAGAACGACTGCATGTGTCCAAGCACTTTGTGTGTTGTCAGCACAAGAAAACTTTTATTCATAACTGATAGTTGATAATACATTCATAGTCTCTCATCAAAGAGCTACATCCTACCTAATGTAATCCAATAATTTAATATAGATTTTGCCTGGAAAAAAGGACTTCAAGGCAGACAAAGATGAATGCTGTTTGCCTGGTATTAAATTCCTTCCATTTACCCAGATCTCAAATTGTATGTAACCACAAATGTGCTTCAAACCTGTGCAGTCCTGCCCTATATCAGATTTCCCATCTGTTTATTAAAAATTAGGGAAAATGAGGAATGCAGAATATTATAGTTCATAGCTTAAAGACAAAAAACGTATGTACCATGATTGGTCTCTCCAGTATCAGTGCCACAATCAATGGGAAATCCAGGCCTAGAAACCATGCTTCTAACTCTTAGGGACCACTATTAGCTATTATAAAAGTATTGCTTATATCACTTAGAGCAAGGATGCCGCATTTATATCTCACCACATATTTTTAAGGTATAATGAGAGCAGAAGTCTTTCTCTCACTGATAAAATATTAATGCTGAAAACTGAGGCAACTCAGGAAACCATAAGAAGACAGTTCCCTTGGAAAACCATCTCAGGCACACTCCACATCCCCTCTCTCTTACTGGTTACATTAATAACACATCATTCAGTGCACTCAGCTTTATGTTTAACAGAAAATAATGGAAATATTACTTCCTTTGTAGAATGGCTAAGGTAGTGGCTTAAGAAAGGCATTGTCAGAAAACTTCCTGAATTTCCTGACTACTACCTGCCTCAGCTGTGTAAAAAACACAAGATGTGTTTTTCTTTTTGCATCTCCAGTTAAATTCCTCTCCTGTGCTGGTGAGAAGGTAAAAGAAATTAAATATTTCTAAAAAAAATTAGCATATAATTCTTAGGTACAATTGTATGTTTGTCCGTAAGGTTCTGGAGTGACTGGATACCATTGTCACAAGGAAAAAGCTACCCTAGGACAGACAGATGTAAGAGAATCTGTACTGTGTTTTATTTGTCTTCATTTTATTGCATAGTACCTCTGATAGTAGTATATTTTTCATGTACATCTATGCTTTGGATAGTTTTGTTGTCAATATAAGCACCATTTTGTTCCCATCAAGGCCATTTTGCTGCAGAGTTTCCTAAGGTAACAGGTCGTACTAAAGTATGTAGGAGTACTTTCCTTGAGTATTAAATTGCAGGAAATTATATGAGAGTGTCTCTGTATACTGACTTCATGAAGTTCCCTGTTATTGGGCCAATTAATGATTCATGATTAAAGGTAATTATTTCTATGAAGCTTCATTTTTATCAAACAGTTGTTCTATAAGGAAATATGTGAAAAAGCCTTGCTACTTACCAAAATCAGAGCACTTAAAACCCTAATTTTTCACAGATCTCAAAGCTAAAAAGTAAGTCATCTAACTATGTTTTTTTTGCTAGATATTTTGGAGTGATGACTCTTGTCTTCATGAATTTGTAAGGATATTGCTGAAACACCATGAAATTACTGAATGAATTCCCTCTAAAATATTATGTATGTTTTCCTAAATTACTAAAAAACAACAATATTAATGGCTAGGTTGTTTTCTGCCATAGATCATGTTTCCCTTTTTAAAATGGATTAACAGAAAAACTTCCAATAATTTTTTGCTCTCTTATCTGTAACAAATATCAAATATATTTAATCTGTCTTTTTTCAGACACTACTTTTGTGTCAAGTGATTCACAACAAACTTCATTATCCTTAAAATTGCATTAAAAACTGTGATAATAACCACCAAAAAAAATTAATAATGTTTGAATCCTTCCTATGAATAAAAACCCAAGTTTATGTTTCTAAAGAAAAAGTGCTTTGGGAAAATCAGAATAGAAGGTGATGGTAAACTGAAATTCCTGAGCTTAACAAATCTGTTGCTGTGTGTCACTTCTTTCTTAGAAATATGTCAGGGACAGACCTTTGGTAAGTAACTTCTACTCACACTTTTTGAAAAAAATACTGATACTGAACCAAGTAACAAATTAAATGCCCACAACTATTTTATGTAACAGTAAATTTAGATATCTACTGAAAATACTATATAAAATAAAAGCAAGAATGTCTAAAAGTCAAATAGTGTCCATTATCATAAGAGAAACATAAACAAAAACTATATATTTTCAAGCTATGACATCTAAAAGAAATGCATCCTTTCTTGTGGGAAAAGAGGAAATATTTTCTGTTGACTAACTGAGAAAAAAGATATTTACACAGATTTTAATTTATAACTTTTCAATCAGCAGAGCAATTGTAGTGTGTAACTGGATTTTCTGTTCTATTAAAAATTAAGGAATAGTTTGTTTTCTACTAATAATAACTGTTATTTATTAATTTAGGAATGTTCATAAATTAATCACTTTATTAGATCCCAGAAAATTCATTGTGTTGCCAAAATATTCAAATAACTTGAAAGAAACTAGTAATGGGAATGAAATTTTGTCAACAATGCAAATAACAGAAATGTACTAAGATAATTTCTATTCTGTATGTCATAAATATCAGTTCATGTAGTCAGATAAGATATAATTAAGTGCCAGTGAACCTGAATAGCCTTTTATTATAGGCAGATATAAAATGACTACTACAAATAAAATAATATTTTTTTTCTAAGCTGTAGGCAATGGGTCCACGTGTTGGTTGTTGCATGCATTGTTAAAAATTCGGAGGTAAACAAAACTGCTCATCCTGCAGATATGTTCCCTTTTTTTATATGCTCATTTTTTAATTTTAGATATTGAAAAGATATTTAAGTAACATCAAGGTTTCTTTCTGAATTTGCACTATTATTGCACATATTACATTTGGCTTTTGCCAAAACAGATTGTTGGGAAAACAAACAAACAAACAAAAAAACAAACAACAACAAACCACAAACAAACAAGCAAACAACAAAACCAAAACAAAAACACACAACAACAACCAAAACAAACAAACAAACAAACGAAAAAAAACCAAAAACAAAACCAAAAACAACCAAACCAAACCCAACCAAAAAAAACCCCCCAAAAAACAACAACAATAACAACAACAACAACAAAAAGACACCAAGCACAAAGCAAAACAATACAAAACAAAACAAAAAACTCAAAAAGCCACAAACCAAAAAACACCCTCCTCCCCCCCAAAAAAACCCAAACCCCACGAAGCAAAACCAACCTACCAACCAACCAGAAAAACAAGAATTTCAATTTTGGGGAAAAGGAACTGTAGAAACTGAAGAAACTTCTTACTCTCATTTACCCTGTTACACAAACTCAAGCATCAAATTATAAGTAACTAAATCAAAAATACAAGATAAATTTGTAGAACTGTATATGGGACCAGAATGAACTTGAGGGAAGGACGAGAAAAGACTTATGCTGCCACAGGATCATATCTCACTAGGACACAGGGGCAGACAGTTGTCAAATTCTGCACATTAATGGTAAGTCCCAAAGAGGTGCCACTATTCCTCACTTAGGTGTGAGTGGAGTTGTTATTTTTACAGGATCATTTTCATACTGTCTTGGATCCTTGTCACCGGTAACTTTGTTCCTTTTCTTGTTTGTGAGAAATACTTTGTTTCCTAGTTTATGTTTTACCCTGGCCTGGCTGAATCTAGGTGGAGTTCAGGGATGGAAAGGGAGAAGTTTCAGTTATTCAAAAGTATTTTGATTCTGTTGTGGTTTTATTAGGGGGCATCCACATGTCATCTCATGGAAGTTCACTGGCCCTTTTCTGTTGCAAATGAGATGTAACGAATATGTTTTGTAGATAAACATACGGAGATAAAATATGTTCTGTAGATAAAAAACACCTTACAGCCGCTCATAAGCTACCTGGCATATCTACTAATTAATCAGACTTGGTGTGTTGGTTTTGCATGGCCTGGTTTTTGCCAACACGAGGACCACAGAGGTGGCTCCTGTGGGAAGCTGCTGGAAGCTTCCACCATGTCTGGCAGAGCAATCCCTGATGGCTCTGAGGATGGACATGCTGCTGGCCAAAGCTGGGCCAATTTAGAGGTGATGGTAATGCCTCTGTGATTACATATTTGAGAAGAAAATCAAAACAAAGTGGGGCACAGTTTTTTTCTAACCAGAAAAGAGGAGCAAGTGAGAACATGTGAGGGAAACAACACGGAGACACCAAGGTCAGGGTATAAGGAGGGGCAGGAGCTGCTCCAGGTGCTGGAGCTGAGATTCCTCTGCAGGCCCTGGTGAGACCATGGTGAAGCAGCTGTGCCCCTGCAGCCCCTGGGGATCCACGGGGGATGCAGAGATCCACCCACAGCCCCTGGGGATCCATGGGGGACGCCGAGATCCACCCACAGCCCCTGGGGATCCACGGGGGATGCAGAGATCCACCCGCAGCCCCTGGGGATCCACGGGGGATGCAGAGATCCACCCACAGCCCCTGGGGGAGGTGCCCAGGCCGGAGCAGGTGGATGCCTGGAGGAGGAGGCTGTGATCCTGTGGGAGACCCGGTGGAGAGAGAGGGCCCTGTTCCCAGGCTGGAGCAGCCTGTCCTTGGAGGTCTGCTCCCTGTGGAAAGAGACACCCACGCCGCAGCAGTTTTGGCAGGACTGTGTGCCTGTGGGAGGGACTCAGGTTGCAGCGGTTTTGGCAGGACTGCTGTTTGTGAGATTGGAACCACTCTGGAGAAGTTCACGGAGAGCTGTCTCCCGTGGGAGGGACCCCACGGCCTCACAGGGGAAGGACTCCTCCCCCAGAGCAGTGAAAGAAAATCTCAGGTGATGAACTGACCAAAACCCCCACGCCCTGTCTCCCTGCAGTGTTGGTGGGAAGGAGGGAGAGGCTGGGAGAAAAAAGATGTTTTTAAGGGGTTATTTTACTTTTCATTATTCTCCTCTGATTTTGTTAGTAATAAATTCACTTTAAGTGTGAAGTACTTCTAAGTTTAACCTGTTTTGCTCTTGGAGTGTTTTCTCCTGGTTTCTTATCTCAGCTCATGAAGCCTTCATTAATTTTTTCTTCCCTCTGCCAAACTGTGGCAGGGGAAGGTGAGTGACTTTTGTGGGTGGCTGGTGTTTGGCCACTGTCAAACCATGACACTTGGTTATAAAGCCTTATAGGTAAAGGAGTATTATATGGATAAAGAAGAGGAGGTTGATGGAGTTGAACAATGGCAGAATTCTTTTCATTCCTCTGCAAAGACTTCACAAGGCTGATGCACCTTGCTGCACTTAAATAGAGCTGAAGGTTTTCAAATCTAGCCCTTGTTATGAAACTTGTTTTGTGCCTCCCTGATCCCATTCTACTGCCGGCTCTCCCTAAGAGTGAAGGTTTCTCCTGCCTTCTCAAAGGCTTCCTATTGTTCCTAAAACTTCACAACTTCAGGCTTTTCAGGAGAAGAAGCTTCTAATAGGCAACCTATGACTAAGCAGCACCACATGTACTTTGCAGTTGTAAGGTAGAGCAGCAGCTGTCTTAGTTGCTTTCTTTAAATTTAAAAAAAAACCCAAAACATTTGAGATCAATTGAACCTTGGTGTTGTTCACTGTGTTTTTTCTCTAGCCTGTTTTATTTAGTAGAATTTTAATAAAAATAATTATAGGCATTATTCAGTTTAGGACTGTAATCTGTCATGCAGCTTTCCTTTGATTGCAAAAGCATATAGTTTAGTCAGCTGTGTAGCCAAGATCTAGCATCAGGCGAAATGTGACCAGTAGCAAGTTCAAGCTTCACTCGTGTGTGTAAAAAAAAAATAATTTTGAAGGACTGTAAAATAAAATGGATGGGGATAGAGTAGAGGGAAAGGGAGGGAGAAATTGAATGTCAAGGAATCTAAACCAAGATACAAAAAATGTGAAGAATAAAAGAAAATCAAAACTTTTTGTTTAACCACAGAGTTGTAATCAAAAAATTATTAATCTCTCATGACCTTGCAAGTAGAGTACTGAGCCTACATAAATTTGATGCTGTGCAGAGCTGTTCCCTTCCTCTCCTTATGCTCACATACAGCCAAAGCAAGGTAGATACAGCAGTAAGTAAGTGGGGGGCTGAAATTCTCAGGTTGATCACGGTGAGCAGTGTAAAAAACTGACAACAGCAGTGCAGTGACACACAAAAGATGAAACCTAGATATAGAACAACCAATCACCTTCCTTTAGGCACCTCTCAGGTGTTACATTTGAACTGAGAGCATGACTCAGTTTAGTAGAACCTGTCAGTAGAACCTGTACTGGCCGTTGCAGCTCCTATGCCCTACAGATGCTTATGAAGTCACTGATGAGTAGGAAGGAATCTTGTATTTCCTAGTCATTGCATTCCTTTGAAAGAACATGATGTGTCCTCCCTTCAAAGCAAATACAACCACTGTGATTTCTACATTATACCTTCTTTTTCAGTCTTTTCATTGCTCATAGTGGAGGGAGAGGGGACAGGAAACACAGGAATTCTGTGTTCTATGAATTCTGCTGCTCCATGACACCAAATTAATTGTTTCTTAATCAGAAAACTCATATATTTTATTCCAGTATTGTGAAACTATGGTGCTTTCTGGGGTGAAATGAAAACCACAATTTCTTCTCCTTAAAGATATTCAGCTTTGAGGAAGGAGTGGAGAAGAACATAATTATCCTGCTAAGATTCTGTGACAGGAATTAAAAGGCAAATGAATATCAGAGTGTTAATAAGCTCTGAGTTACTGTATCTGTAGGTTACATGTACTGTAACTAATCCAGGCACAGAGCTTGTAATTTCAGAATGAAAACATAACTCATCCTTGAGTTTGTCTGTTTTCAAACTGTTTCATTTATAATATTATGTACTGTGTGAACACTTTACACAGACAATTAATTTTTAAAAAACTTCATCTTAGAATAGAAAAAAGTCTTCTGTGCTTCTTCTGCCTGCAATATTTCTTCTGAAAATGCCAGTGAAATTTCAAATATTTTAAAAATAACTATAATCCTTGGTTGTGGAGCTTGTAAAACAAATGAGATTCCTAGATTAAACTCTTCAGCAGTGCTTGATAAATTTGATTTTAAATGTGCTTCATTTGTAAGTACTGCTCAACTTGAATTATTTATTGCCAATGAGATAAACATTTATTTTCATATACTGAAGAAATAAAATATGTCAATTACTAATAAAGAATTTCCAGAAAGCACTGATAACATGTAGAGTTTTAACGTAATTGTTAAAATCTGTCCCTGAGAAATAACAGAAAGGTCTGTTGAACTAGGAAATTCATTTATTATAATAATGTGAATCTGATAAATGCAAATAAACTGTATCTAAAGTATTTCCCACCATCTTATTGAACAATTCTTCAGAGTGTCAATACAGCAGATGCTCCAGCATACACTCATTCTCAGCCTGGCAGTTTTACAATTAGCAAGCATTGGATTGTCTGTGATGTTAAGTTATATTTATTGAGACTCAGTTTCATCTAGGGAAAGAATGTATGTTTTCTCTTGATAGTTCTATGCCCTTTAGGAACATTTCTTTAAAGAAAATTAGTTGCTAAAAGAGTGATATGGCAGAAATGTATTTCCGCTGTCACAATTTCTCAAGAGAGATTTGGTTTCTTTGTCTGTAGTACTAATAAAGTTTAAACAGAAAAGCTATCAACAATGCATAAACAAAGGCTATAAACAGCATAAATTTTAATTAGCCTGATTATTATAAAATATAAATTTTTGTATTGAACTTCACATTGGAGGTACTGTTTATTTAAGCATTGGTTTCAAGTCCCTACTATCATCTGGGAAAGAGGAAGAATGAATATAACTAAATTTTCTAGTTTTCCATTTTCTTCTGAATTTTTCTCCAGACAAATTTTCTAAAGCACATACCAAATCTAAGTGCTTGAGAAAATTTTGAGAAAAACGTGACATAGATTAAAAGTCTAAATTAATTTAAAAATTGATTATGACTTAATTTTGAGTTTTTCCTAATAATATTAGTAATTAAAATTTACCTACAATGACCTCACTTATATTATTAGGCATGAAACAGAATTCCTTGTGAATATTTGCAAATTTTAACACTTGTTTTCCATGAGCAGTAATGAACAAAATTTCATTCAGAGAATTAAATTTAACGTTCAAAACAAAGAAGCAACCAAACCACTTCAATATCAAAAAACTGTCATCGTTATGATGATCTATTTTATTTTTAGAAAAAAGAAAATGTACACGATCTCCAAGAATAAATTTAACTGGGGAAATATGCAACTTTCAATGCACAGTTCTTAAAAAGGAAAAGTGAGAATTTAGCACAAATTGTTTATTGCAATACAAGGTGTGTGGTGAAAGAAAATGCAAGGATAATTATTGATAGTAACATGTCTGAATTCCTCATAATGTAATATCTATTTACATCTTAACCTGGTTCGACCTTGGCTTGTTTATATCACAGTTAAATTAAACAGATAGGTGTGAATAAGGATATTAAATATATGAGCAGCTACTATCTATTTCTTTCAAATTTTCATGTACCTGTCATTGTCATTTGTAAATGATTGATTATGCCTCCTTTGCCTTCAAAGTAATGTTAAGAATCAATAAGTTAAGGTCAATATCTGTGAACCTTCTAATTTACAGTTAATGATACGACGTTGACATTTTGAATTAAGTCCTCTCAGATCATGAGAGAAGCTAATACTCATGAATTCAAGATCCTGGCTATTTATGAGACTAGACTGTGACATTCTGAGATGGATGCACACTAGATGCATTTCAGGGAGTGTAATAAGCTCTGCTCAGGTCACAGGGGAAAATACCAAACAGTCAGCAGAACAGGTGCTGAGGAAGTATTACTCATCTATGAGGAATTCTTCAAATAAATCCCAGTTAAATTCCTGAACAGCTTCCTCAAGATATTATTTTTTGGTGGACAAAATTGTTAGGACAATAATAAAAAGTGATCAGACAGCTAGAAAACCACTTTCAATGATAGTTAAATTGTATCCCATAAAAGATACAGGGAAGCAAACAGGGACCCACTCATCACACATTGGAGGATGAAAATTTTATTTCATTCAGATGCTCTTTTTCTTACAGAGTGACACACAGAAACCAAAATCTTGCTGAGTTGAAAAAAAGCCTAAACCACATTTCACTTATATAACAAAAGATTCAGGACAACAGCTCAAGATTTGAAGGACTGGGAGCACCAAATCCACATGATCATGCTTTTATGTCAAGTTAAATTAATACCGTAGGAAAAGAAAAACATCAATAGGAATTTACAAAGGGTAAGAGCTTAACAAAAGCTGAAAGGAAAAGCACCTTGACCAAACGAACAAACTTAGAGAAGGCAGAAGAAATGAAATACAAATGACAACTGTAGAAAAATGGGCAGTGAAAAACTTATTTTCTGTCCTCTTGAACAGATGTGACTTTCAACTAGTGAACTATTCTGTTATACACCAGTAAAACAGGCAATGCTGCTTAGTTGAGAAAAGTAGGGTTGGGCAAATTACTTACTTTCAAACTTTATCAAGAGAACTAAATGCTGTGAGGAAAAATGTTGTTTAGAATATACAAAAGAGGGGGAAATAGCAGCTTGAGCTACAGAAAATAATTCTGTAGAAATGAGCTATCTCTATATCTCAATCAAAATGCACAATTTTTGTTAAAATACGTCTCTATGTATATTTTTTTTTCCTTTTTGAGGTTTATGACATACTGAAGAGTATGTGACAATCTAGTGACAGGCTCTGAAAAAATAGATGAAGATTAAACTAAAGTTATAGTGGAAGACATATGATTTTAGCTAGCAATTTGCCCCTTGGTAGTCCTCAAATTTGAGCATTCCTAGTTAAACAAAAGTAAAATTATGTACAGCATACTTTCTGGTATTGTTTTTAGCAAGTTACCTGATAAGTAAAAAATGATCCTTATTATGATTATATATAAGTAAAGAACAGTTTTTCCCTGACATTATGCACTGGATTGAATTTTCTCAAACAGATCCTGATATTATCAAAGGTCTTGATATAAGCAAGAAATTAAAATATTAGGAAAAATAAGAAAAGACACTATTAAGCATCATGACTCATTCTGAGAAATTCTGATCTTTTTATAAAATGTCCCTTATCAAATTCAGAAAAGGCAAGTTTTTAAAAGACAAGTAAACACACAGTGCTATGTTTTTAACCTCTGCAATATTTCCTTCTAGGTTTTGCAGCCATTTTGCTCCCAAATATCATGTGGACCCAGGCAAAAGTAAATATAAGCAATTGAACATATTGCCAGTTATTAAATTGTAATTGCGTCTCACTAGAGCATGGTAGTTTTTTGGTAGGAGCAGAATACAAAATAGAAGCCTGATAGTGAAAGAAACACTTTTGCTGCTTGATGTTCTTGCTTGCTTTTCATTTTGTTTCATCTTCTGTCCTGCTGCCTGAACATAATTTCTTATTAATTTCCATCAACAAATAAGGTTTTTAAAGCTACTTCACAGATATCTAATAATTTAATTTGTAATTTCAAGATCTTTGCTTCAGTGAATCTATTGTAGCAATCCGTTCTGAAGCAATTACTTAATTTGCAGTTATAAGTCAGAATACATAATATTTACATAATGGTTGGTATGCATAAACAAGAAATTATAACTTCATGACAAAAATACTGTATTTCTGACAAAGATTAGGAATGCAAATATTTCCTTTGCAAGTATATGAAAATACAATGCTTATACGCCTGGAAGACAAATGGCTGTGAGTTTAACTTGTTTACCATTGATATGATCAATTCTTGAACAGAATCAGATGAGATAATATTGTGTTAATGAATGACCTTTTCCTTGTCTATGTTGTCTTCCAGAAGTTAATGATATAATGATAGGCTGAACTCTGTACTCTGAATACAATGAAATTATAAGTAGTAAGAATGATGGGCTCTTTATTCTCTTACCTATGGACTTCACAGCTAAGGACTATGAAGAATGCCTTAAATTTATCTTTGGTCTGCTGGTGCAGCATGTTTTTTGAGTTTACTCAAAAGGAGGATTTTTAAGGTCTAGAAAATGATCTCTAGAGACAGATCCATATGGGGCAATATTCAGAACAACTTTTCTGTCTCTCTCTGCCTGAAATTTAGATATAAGGCATTCATTAGAAATAAAATTTTATTTTAAGGTAAGCATATCCAGCATTTCTTCATTACTTCTATTATTTACAAGCCAGAGATTGTTGCTTGGGCCTATGCAGACAGCAGAAAAGTTGTGTCATTTTTTCTCTAAACAGTACATGGTCTTTTCATCTGCAGAGGTGATGTCTTTCTGGTAAAAGGAGATTAAGAAGAAAACTTTCGAAATGTTGAGAATATAGTCAGAAAATTATATTTGGTCAATATATAACTTTTCACAGAAATATAACCATATTTAAGTAGCAGTAACATTATGGCACTATGGAAAATCATTGAAGATTGTCTTCAATTGTAAACTCATTTAGTTACATGAGTTCTGTAGAAGTTTTCTCAGTGTGTCTGAGAAGAATTACAATACAAGATAGAGGCCAGAACAGAAGATTGGACTTCTGTGGAGCCTGGGACTGAATTAGTGGTTTGGTAGGAGCAAGCACATATAGCAAGAAAGCTCAGTGCTCTTTTAAAAATTGTTTTCTATTATACAAGATAAAGATACAGTTTTTCTGCTGGCTTTGAAAAAATGAATAGCATGCTCTGTAGACAGACATGGCAAGATGTATTTTGCTGGTACTATTTTACCAGAGTGTGAAGTGTCCTACTTTAAAACAAATCAAAACTCTGAAGTAAAATGAGACTCATTTTAGTAGAGTGACTGAAATTTTCTGTACTAACAGTGGAATCATCTTCATAATAATGAGTGTAGTTCATTTTTTCTTGCAGAATTTACGTTTTCAGCTATCTTGCTGAGTTTTTTACCTTCGAAAATCAGGTCTTCTTTTGCCCACACTAGCTTATTTTCCCTTTTGCTATAAAATACCTTTTTTTTTTCAGAGATAACCTAACATTTGCTTTTGAATGCAAACACATGTTCTGAAATGTCAGATGTCTAAACTATCTCAGTTTTTAGATAATGTCTTCTGTAAACTTATGTAACACTCATCAAGAAATTGCTTTGAAGTTCACAGAGAGTTGATATTTTAAATAATCTTTTGAATTAAACTGAAATCCCTGTTTTATATACTGGAAAAGTAGGTCCAAATTGTCACATAACTTGTATGGCTGGTAATGGGTGCAAAGAAATGACATCTTCTGATTCTTTGCTTTACTTTTATCTTGATTCTACCACCCTTCCACTTCAGAATAACTATACAAACACATCATCCATTCCTGTCTCACATTATTCAAAGTCAAATTTCCAAGACTATTTTAGTAGGGTCAGTAGTTAGGAAGTCGTATGGGTAGTGTTCCCTTTTTCCAGTATATTGCTTCTGATAGGCCTTGGTCATTATTAAAGAAGTCTGCAAACATGAATGAATTTATTTAATAAACAGAATGGCTCACAGATTTTATGATTGTTTCATCATTATTCATTAAAATAATGATATGGGCCCAAATCTATTTGTTTTAATAGGCCAATAAAAACTGCAAGACTCTTCAGTAAAGAAAAGCTTTGATCACAACACAAGTGAGGTCATTACACAGCCAGAACACGGTTCTAGAAATGTCACCAAAATATCCATTCTTAAGACTGGCCAGATGAAATAGTCATGGTATCCAGATCAAGGTCACACTAATCAGAATCACAGAATATTCTGAACTGGAATGGACCCACAAGGATCAAGTCCAACTGTTAAGTTATTGGCCTGTACTGGGATCAAACCAGTAACTTTGGCATTATTAGCACCATGCTCTAAACAATTGAGCTACTCTGAGAGTCAAATAATCACTACTTTAAAGTTTACTCTGTTTACAAGATAGTGTTCAGGATCATTAGTGACTTGGAGTCTTGTGTTAGCTAAATCTAATCAGATGTAATTTAGTTTTAAGAAGGAACGATAGTAACTTGGTCATGTGGACAAGACAGGGAGTTCAAGGATATGCTACTTAAATGAATTTTAGGTAAATTATGACCTTAATTCAAATTTAAAAAGAAGAAATTTGAATTTTTAAAGTATTTTTATGTTTATATTACATTTGCATTTCTTTTTGTAGAGATCACCAATTCATTATGTGCAACAGTTTTAATTGATATATGCAAACTATATACCTGACACAATATTGAACATGGGTTCAAGACTGCTTCTTCTCTGATAAATTCGTTTATATTTTTTCAGCAGGACTCAAAAATTATGAAAAGGACACTCATATAAGACAGAATCACACAAGAAAATGAATTTATTTAGTTTATTTATTAGTTTAGGTTTTTTTAGTTTCTTAATCTCGATAGCAAAATATAACAACAGGGATTACTATGCATTAAAATTATGATTTCTTTTTGGAAATATATGGAATAATCAATTACTTTTTTCCTCATATTCATTAGTGAGATGAAATATAGTTTTTTTCTTTTAAACAAGATAAAGAATAACCCTTTTGACATATTTACTAATTCACCAAAAACTATAGCATTTTAACCTTTTCAGAGGTCAATGGAAAGAGCCAAATCATTAGTATATTCTTGTTAACAGCTGTACTGTCTCCTCTATGGCATTTCCCACAATCCTTAATTAGCAAAACATGTAACTGAGCTGCAACAATTATCGCCACATTAATCTGAGTTAATTTCTAAGCAGAAATAGCTGTCTGGAGCCTTGTATCAGATTGTATGCTGTAGTATTATCTGTAATAGATTTTCTCATGAAGTAGCAATGAGCCAGGATGACTAATAAAACAGAAAAAAAAATTATAACTCTTCCTGTCATTTGGATAATAAATATATTATTCATATCATGACCCTCAGTACTTGTTTCCTTTCCTAGACGGAATGATTTTATTATTCTATAACCAGCAAAATGTTTAAGGAAGATTCAATAAAGCTTAAGAAACTGAAAATATTAATCAGTGGTCAGTTTTAAAAGAAAAATCACATTAATCAAAATAAAGAATCTATTTTTTTGCCCACCGAAATATAAATTTAAGTTTGTATTGGATTGACATGAAAATTCCCTCATGGTAGTTGGGGAGATACAGGGTTGGCTTTGGTGAGAAGGTGCCAGAAACTTCCCTATGTCCCACCGAACCAATGTCAGCTGGCTCCAAGCTGGACCCACTGCTTGCAGAAGCCAAGCCCAGCAACAGTGATAACACCTCTGGGATAGTGCATTTAAGAAATGTTAAAAAAAAAACAACCAAAACCCCCACAGCTGCAGCTGGAGAGAGGAATAAAAATATGTGAAAGAAACATCCCTGCACACACACCCAGGTCAGTGATGAAGGAGGGGAGAAGGTGCCCCCGGTGCTGGAGCTGAGGTTCCCCTGCAGCCCACGGAGCACACCGAGGTGAGGCAGCTGGGCCCCTTCCATCCATGAAGGACCATGGGGGAACAATGACCCACCTGCAGCCCAGGAAGGAATTCATGCCAAAGCAGATGTATGGGCCTGAAGGAGGCTGTGATCCCATGGCAAGCTGTCAGGGAGGTACATGGAAACAACGTGCAGACCACAACCTCAGACACCGTTTAATTTGCAAACAAAACCAAAACTAACCAATGACAGGGGTGATCATGATGACATGCCAAAGACATTTACCAGGTGATAGGTTTGGTGTGCTCATTGGGGATATTGTAACTGCATGGACCAGAATGATGACATACTGCACACGCAAACACACACTAGACTCTCTCATCCAGGGGTAGTCAGGAGATGGGTTTACTTCACCCTCAAGCTCTAAGGATCACTCATAGATGTCCAGCAGTAAAGTACCCAGGGGAGTTGGAGGGGTGTTTGGAGGGAACTTCATCCCAGGAAGTCTCCCTGAGTGCCATTCCAGCCCCAAGAGGAGGCCTCCCCTCACAGACATGCTATAGGACAGTAAAAGGACCCGAGTAAAACATTTGATTTGGTGCTACATGTTAAATGATAAATTTAAAAATTAAAAGGTGTAAAACAGAACAAGAACTCTAAAAATTATCACATGGACTGAAATTAGGGCAATGAACATGCAAAAGAAAAAATGTTTAAAAGAAAGGAATTACTAGTAGAGCTTCTCAGCATTTTATCCTGAAACTGAGCCCTTGCATTCTTTAATGACTGGGGAGAGTCCTTCAAACTATAGTCAATAAAAGCAGAATGAAAAACACAATGAATTCCTGAAATGGCCATTACTTGTTTTTAACTCTTACTCTTTGTTTTCTGAATGCTCAGTGAGGAGAAAAAAAAAAAAATTAAAAAATTAATCAGGGAAGACAGAAGCAGTAAAGCAACAGTTTTAGATCAGGTTTTTCAACAAGAGTACCCAGTTCAGCAGGCATCCCAAAAACATATATTTGGTCATAATACTGATATTGTTAAGCATGTTTTGTTCAGTTTGAGAGATTAAGTCAAACTGGTTTGGGAGTTTTTGGAAGGTAGAGTGCAACGGGTTCAATAGTCTGCAGGGGAGTTCTGATTTGCTACATCTAATTTCTATGTACCTTTAATATCCTGAAGCTGCTAGCAGGAGCAAGAACCCTTGGGACAACGGGTTTCATTTTGTGTTATTAAAGGAATATTTGTCTCCTGGCAGAATCCATTTTTCTCCATTGGTTTCTCAGGCAACATACGCAACTTCCTAGGATAAGGTATCCGTTAGAAGTCATCATATCCTATATTTGTTATTAAGAGCCACATAGAACAATAGTGAGCCTCACTTTGTAACAGCTCTGTGAAATATGGAAACAGTATCTGAGATAGATACAAAGAGTAAACTATGAAGGAGATGTTAGCATGCCCGTACTAAAACAAAATTATTCCTATAGACTTTGTGCTTAAACACCTGCTACATTCCTCCTATTTCACCATTATTACATTACTATAAAGCAGACTCGGCCTGATGCTATTTGTGGAACTGGTTTGTCTTACCAGTTTCTGACTACAGCCTTTTCAGAAATCATTTGTCTTAGAAACAAAATATTTTCAAGGTCCATATAGGTGATCAGTGGCTCTGCCTTCAGATTTTTCTCTGTATTCATGGATAAATTTATGTGCCTTCATTGACCATATAGATAAAAACAAGTTCAAAAAGTATTTATCTTTTAAAACATTTTGTAGATATTAGCAAAGTCTGATACTTTAATGTGAACCTACACATGAGAAATTCTTTCATACATAATAGAGCATAAGCAATATCCTCAGCTATCTCAAACAATACGTATACATGTACATGCAATATATTGTAGAAAAACCTTCTCTTTAATCAGAGCAGAAAATTCCTATAAAACAACTCAGAACTGAGTTTCTTTCAATCTTTCAGTCTCAGAATCAACTTTCTTTGCTTGAAAAATTAAGCCTTTTTTTCTGAAATCACAAGTCCAAGAGAAGTGGAGAATTCTCTTTTCTGCAGACATATCTAACCATATTGTCCAACTCTGCTTTTTAGTAGTTTGAGACCTGCTCCAGCAAGTCAACGTCTACCATTATAAATCTCCTCCATACACATTCAGTTTGGAAATATGTTGGTCTCAAAGCTATGCTACGACAACTACTCATTCTGTACTGTGATACTGGCACTGCCAATAGATGCAGAATTGTCTGCTCTTGTTCATTTAATGTGTCCTTTAAGAGCTGCAAAGTTGACTTAAAACCTTTGTGCCAGAGAAGTGCAGCAAGCAAATTAGTAACTGTCAGGGAAGGATCTATTGAAAAATTCTCCTCTGTGAGTCATCCAACTGTTAAGTGAAGGATTATCATTGCTTGCATGATGCTTACTCACAGAGCTCAGACATGCTATATGGATCAAGTTGACAACTTTCTGCAAGCTGTGAGCATTACCGGCTGAATCATTTTCCTTCCACACTTCTGTCCTGCCTGTATATTTTCAGGCTCAGCACGCACAAATAGGCCATTGTCATATCACTGGAAGTATTTCATTGCTTGTCAAACTATTTTTTATCTGAGCTAATGATCTCTGTGAGCTTGCATTGATCTCCTGGAAGGAGAAATGCAGTATTCCCAGTGAGAAAAAGAAAAATTAGGCAAGGAAAGACAGCTGAATACCAGTCAGGTTGCAAATCTTCTGTTTAATCACTCTGACCTGTGTTGTCATTAGTGACTTTAACAGGGACTTTTGTGTGCTACAAATAAGTACACTGACCTTTTTTTCCCCCTACAGTTGTCCCATTATGCTCCAGAATCAGACATTTTAAAGCATCTGATTATGCAAGCACCTCACTTAGTTTCTTTATAGAATGTTACCATAAGCCTTCAAAATAAAGGATCTTTTCACTTCTTCACAGAAAAAGGGATGTTAAATATATCAAGTTACTTGTCAGATTTAAACAAGAGGTCAATGAAAGTTAAGAGTTCATGTTTAGCTATGTCCAGTCTATTTTTTTTTTCTACTGAATCCTCCTTTCTTTGAGCTTTCAAAATAGCTACACCATATATATTGGAATTAAGAGATTTGGCACCACCATAATGTATCTTCAGTTGTGGCTTCATAACAATTCTCAGAAATTTTGTGTGGTTCTTAGTCTAAAATGTTTCACTGAAAAATGGATGGCAGTACACAATCAGAGTTTATCTGATTGTAGCTACATATGTGCACCCAGTGCATCAGTTATTAGCAGCTTTGTTATAATGTACAACACAAAGGGATCAGTGAGAGAGTAATGATGTCCAAATATTCTTAGCAATTAAACAGACATGTAACTAAATGAATTACTGATGGAGTTAGTAAAGTATGTATTTATTCTTTCCTGGCATAGTGAAATAAATCTAAAATATTTCATATATACGTTAGGCAGAAGTGAAATAAAATACTTAGCTTTCATTGCCTTACAATTATTTCAAAACAAAGATAAATCCCACTAGATCAATGTAAAAAGATTTGGGGGTTTTGCCACTACATGACAGAAAACAGTAATTGCATAACTCTGTTAAGAATATTTGACACCAGCATGAAGTTATGTGAAAACTTGTATTTTGAATGGATTTACCCTGTCACTGGGAATTTTTGAAACACATTGTTTGCATGGGATAAATATCAGGTTATATGCCACGTGTACACATTTCTCTTACAAAATGCTAAAGATACATAAGAAAAGAGAGAAATAGTTTGAATTTTTAATTTCAGAAACTCTGTTGCTAAATGTTTGTGAATTTATACAAAATTCTGGTTTTCCATTACAAAAGTTTTCAGACATCTACCCCAAAGGCAATATATACAGGCTGGTTTCTTCTATAGCTTTTTATTTCCCTGCATATTAGAGTGCTAGCATCAGCTTTAAAAATAACTCAAGAGTTGGAAATCCACAGATAATTTGAGTAAAGAATCCAGCAATGGATTAGCCAATAACTACCAGCAATAGATTAGCAAATTATGATACAAATACAGAGAGGTTTTCATATGCCAGAGTCACTGAACTATCAAAATGTTGATTGATTTCTCTGGAACAATTGACTTTCTTTGAGTCTCTTCCTTTTGCTGAAAAATGTAGCTAGCAACTCACAGGCAAGTGGACACTAAAGAAAATTTATCAGGTTTAATTCTTATGAATCAGAGTACCCTAATTTCAAAGGCCAATGAGACTACACTTCTCTAAATATGTAAAGGAAAATGGATAAACCCTGAATAAACATTGACACATAAGTCCAAAGAGACGACATTAGTCTGCTTGATAACAAGCAAATATATTGTATTGTCAACCTAGCTACTACTAAGTGGTTTTGCATGCTGTGTTGCAAGAAAACTTTATTGTCTTTAAGAAGGGCATTTTGGTAACCATTCTCTTTGAACCCAAGACATTCTATGATTCTATGATTCTATGACTGTGATTCTCTGATTCTGTGATTCTGCTCAATGATCCTGTGTTCATGAACCGAAAATATCGAAAAAGGGAGAGAGAAATACTTTGAATACAACTGTTTTTCAGACCTGTGAGAGTACAGACTTCACAGAGTAATTGATACAAGTAAAGAATGACACAGACTCTGGTAGCAAAGCTGGGCTATGGGAACTGGTGCACTACTAATGGGCTCAAAGACATACTGAAAGGTATATTCCATTAATTTCTGCTTTGTTTACCAATTTCTAGATGCAAGGCCACACAGTATTTTATTTCAAAAGAAGTGCTGTAATGGAACAGAGCTATGACTAGACCAGATGACCAGCCAAATGTCAATACATTTTATGTATTCAAATAAAATTTGTCATGTTTAGGAAAGGAGCTCTTTCATAAGAAATATTTACCATGTCTGCATGAACATGGATTTAGAAGATCATGCTTGGTTTTTGTCCTAGTAACTATTATGGGTGCTAAGTTTCATCTGAACATGTCTTTGCATCTGTGAATTTGAAACATGATTTCTTGCTCTATGGAGCTAAGAACTTTCCTGTATTGCAGCCAGAAACCTTTGAGCCCAACAGCTTTGTCTGAGGTTAGAAGAAATACAAGACTTCAGTCAATTTAACTACACAGTAAAATTAAGTAATCTTGGGTTTTTTTTAATCTCTGTGAGTGAAAGTCCTTATGCATAGGTTCAGATTCAGTACTGGAAAATCTTAAAGATCTATTTAATAGGCCTTAAAGGTATAGTGACAGCCTTCCCAGTTTATTAGCTTGAGATGTCAGTGCATTATGATTTTTCCTAAGGAATTGATTTGTAACTGCTTACCGCTATATCTTGAGAGAGACTATATTAATACCACGCAGTTCTTTCTTATCTTTCTCTTCTTTCCTGATCAGAGCCTTGTTCAAAAGAAACTCAACAGTACAGAACGATTCATGATTACTTTGCTGAATTTTTTTTCTTTTCTGGCCTTAAGGACTTGACTCCAACTGTACTTAGCCTGGACTTTCACACTCTTTCAAAGAGTTAAGCTATAGAGGAAATTTTATAAAATATAAACTTGCAATGACTTTCCACCTTCCTAAGCTGCAGTTCTTAAAACAAATTCCTTTGAGTCACTAATCCCTGAGGGCCAGGCCAAAGGCAGAACAAGGACTACCTCTACACTCCTGCTAGAGTGAGCCTGTGGACAAGGTTCAAGGTCTGATTATCTGCCTGTCATAGTATTACTTGCAGCAGAGCCCATGGCAACAGTCCAGGGACACACAGGTGTGACCTATTCATGAACTGACACAATAACAGGATTTTAAGAGTTTTGGAGGGGCTGAAAAATTCATGCAGCCTGCAGCTTTCCACTCTGCCCCTGCCATGATGATTTAGTGCAGAGATGACAACTGGAGACACTTACCCCAGGTGCTGTTTTTGACACTGGCCATAGCAGAGGTGTGAGGAAGCAGCAGATAAAATTAATTCAAATTGCCAACAAAGGACACAATGGATGCTGTGTATAGTGTCTTAGGGACTGGCTGGACAGTGGAGAACTTCCTGCATGCATTTTCTGTCTGGCACATTAGAGGTGCAGATAATAAACCCTGTCAGACAAATCTCTGCAGTTTCAGATGTTTCACATTCTCCCTCCAAGACACATCAAGAAAGATAAGGATCTGATTTATATTCACTTTCACATACATTCTGTTTCAGCCAAATCTGATATGCAACCACTTATTTTTCTACTTTGTGCAACAAATGATGCGGCAATGACTGGGTTTTTTTTCAGCAGTTGTACATAAAGAAAACTCTTTGAGAGGAATGGGGTTCCATTCAAATATATAATGTACAAAAATGATACATGTTTTTAGGAATGATATGACTGTTCAAAAAAATATGATAATGATATTTAAATAATAGCAAAATATTTTTAAAAATTATGCACACACACCATTTCTACATTAATTAAGAATACTCTTAGAAATATTTAAATTAAGTAAGTAGATAAAATAACCTTAATTCCTTTGGAAGTGATGAAGAAGCTAATCCTAAAAACCATTTCTAGGCAAATGAAGGACAATAAATGTACCAGGAGTAGTCAGCATAGATTCATATAGGAAAAGCCATGCTCAATCAATTTGGTAGATTTCTATGATGAAAATAGTGGTCTGGTAGATGATGGGAGAGAAGTGAGTATTTTTTACCTGGACTTCAGTAAGGCTTTGGACACTGTCTCCCATAAGACTCTAATAAAGAAAAATGATGAAGTATGGGTGGGATGAGCAGACAAAGAGTGAGGTAGATTGAAAACAGGTTAAGAGCTGAGTTCATGGGGTACTGATCAGTGTACAAAGTCTAGTTGGAGGTCAAGAAGGAGCAGTATACTGCAGGACCCAATATAGTATCCAAAGATCCAAGAACCAAAAAAATCACAATAAGAAAAAAATAAAATATTCTATTTTTTTTTAGCTTTGGCTTAGATGTAAATTATCTAAAATAATCGGTGCTACTTGAGGATTTTGATATTTTCATAATGTTGAAAAAGTTATTCTTTTATCTTAAGATTTTTATAATATTACTCTGTTTATTCCAGAATATGTAGTTCAAATAATTCTGATTATTTGTAGAAACTTAGATATCTTCAATCAATTATCCTAATTTAATCTTATTATGACCTCAGGGAGCTATATTTCATACTGAACTCATAAAATTGATAGTACTTTCCCATTATATCGTTTTGTTTGTGACCTGAACTAACTAGCAAAATATACTCTTTTTAGTAATTTTTAGAAAAAATATCTTTCATTTTAAGGAGGAAGCAGCAGAAACAGAAATTTCTTGGCCATGATGAAATAATTTATATTAACTCTTTTCACTCTTAGTATTTGGGACAACTTCTCAGATAATGTGCGAATCTTATGAACCTTCATAAAAATATGTGACATCTGTACAACACCTCTATGTGTGTCTCACAGTCTTTTAACTTTTCAGACAGGACACTCTGTCACTGTGTCTGTTACTGAAGCACAAGGGGTGGGCTTCACTTTATAACCTTGTATTGATTTAGTGTTTGAAGCTGGCTTCTAAGTAGTCAGCTCAGACAGACTGTGGACAGATCTGTCTGTTCACAGAGGAGTATTTCAACATGACTTAGAACTTCCTTAGGGATATTTTTGTCAAGTTGTCTCTGCAGCATTATTGTATGCTTATTATTTAAATAACTAACTTAATGTATCTATAAAACTTAATTTATACAAATCTCTTTCAAGGGCTAAATTAAAAATTTTAAATGTTTCTGAAGCATAAATATTCTGGATTGCCATTTCTGACCAATAAGTCCCCCTGAACAGAAAACTTTTGAGAAATGGAGATTTTGTGAACTGAAAAAGGCTTGTCTTTTATTTACTTTGCATTTTAGTTTTATTGTCATTAATTGTTAGTCTTAAGCAGGGAGGTCTCAGATGACTGGAGGCTGGCTAATGTGACACAAGACAAGCTGGAATGAGGATCTGGGGAGCCTGTCAGTCTGTCAGCTTGACCTTGGTGACTGGCAAGGTTATGTAACAGATCATCCTGAGTGATGTCACACAGCACATGCAGGACAACCAAGGGATCAGACCCAGCCAGCATAGGTGCATGAAAGTCAAGTCCTGCTTGACAGGCCTGATTTCCTTTTATGACAAGGTGACCTGCCTAGTGGAGAAGAGAAGGGCTGTAGATGTTGCCTGCCTGGACTTCAGCAAAGCCCTTGACATTGTCTATCACAGCATTCTCCTGGAAAAGCTGGCAGCCCATGATGTGGACAGGTGCACTCTTCACTGGGGTAGGTACTGTGCCCAGGCCCAGACAGTGGTGGTGAATGGAGCTGCATCCAGCTGGCAGCCGATGACTAGTGGGGTTCCCAGGGCTCAGTACTGGGGCCAGGCTTGTTAAATCTCTCTATTGATGATCTGGATGGGGAGATTGAGTGCACCCTCAGTGCATTTGCAGACAACATGAAGGTGGATGGCGGTGTTGGTCTGCCAGAGAATAGGAGGGCTCTACAGAGGGATATGAACAGGCTAGATCAACGGGCTGAGGCCAATTGTGTGAGGTACCACAAGCCAAAATGCCAGGTCCTACCCCTGGGTCACAACAATCCCAAGCAGTGCTACAGGCTGGAGGAAAAGTGGCTGGAAAGACACACAGTTAAAAAGGACCTAGGGGTGTTGGTCAACAGCTAGTTGAACATGAACCAGCCATGTGCCCAAATAAACAAGAAAACCAAAGGAATCCTGGCCTGGATCAGCACTAGTGTGGCCTGCAGGACCAGGGCAGTGATTTTCCCCCTGTACTCAGCACTGGTGAGGCCACACCTCAAATCCTGTGTCCAGTTATGGACCCCTCACTATAAGAAAGACATTGAGGTGCTGGAGCATGTCCAGAGAAGAGTACCAAAGCTGGGGAAGGGTCTAAAAGGTAAGTCCTATGAGGAATGTCTAAGGGAGCTGGGGTTGTTCAGCTTAGAGAAAAGCAGGCTCAGATGTGACCTTGCCACTCTCTACAACTGCCTGACAGAAGGTTGTAGCAAGGTTCTCCCAGCCAATTAATGACAGAACAAGAGGACATAGCCTTAAGCTGCATAGGAGGAAATTCAGGCTGGCCCTCAGGAGGAATTTCTTAATGAAAAGGGTTGTTAAACACTGGAATAGACTGCGCAGATTGGTGGTGAGTCACCATCGCTGGAAGTGTTCAAAAAATAACAGGACATGGCTATTAGCTACATGGTCAAGTTGAGAAAGTTGTGATCAGTCCAAGGATTGAAATAGATGATCTCAGAAGATTTTCCAACCTAAATAATTCAGTGATTCTCCTACAGAGTTAAGCACTTTGCTCTCACAATCCTCATCTTGCAGTCCGCTCACTCAAGATGTGTGGGAAGAGAAACTGCTCTTAAAGAGTGAGGCAAAAATCTTGTTTACTGCTCAGCTAAAAAGGTATTGAGCCTTCTCATCTGTAGCTAGCAATTTGCCAGCCTTCTTTATCATAGGGAATATACCTTCAGTCACCCTCCTCTTCTGGCCAGCGTAACTGCAGAAGCCCTTCTTGTTTTGCTTTCTTACCTTTGCCAAATTCAGCTCCAGTTTTGCCTTGGTCTTCCTCACTCCATCCCTAGACAAACGCATTGCATCCCTACACTCTTCCCCAAATACTTATTCTTGCTTTCACTGCCTATGGTTTTGCTTCTTGCCCTTTAGTTTGACCAGCAGGCCTCATTCACCCATGCCAGTGTCTTGTCTTCCTTGTCCCAAATTTTGTGCCTTAGCATCCCTAGTTGTTGTGTTCTATGGAAGGAGTCCTTAAAGATCTGTCAGCTCTCTTTGCTCCCTTGTCCCTGAGAACATTTTCCCAGACTATTGTGTTGACTAACTCTTTCAAGATCTGAAAGTTTGCTTTCTAAAGTCCAGGTTCTTACCATAGAATAAAATTCCCTTTCACCTTCTGAATGCAATTTCTTTTTCATATTATTTGTATTATTGTATATTTCATATACAGTATTCCTCATCAAAGTATTTAATAGCAAAACATAGATTTCATTGTGTTGTGGGTTGAAAAAGTGGTTTTTTACCTGTAAGGAACTTAACTGCTTCTTTCAGGCCTGGAGAACCAATTAGCTGGTTAGTTCAAAGATGGACACTGTTTAGCCACTGAAGAAGCTATATATGCCTCTGTGATTCACATTTTAAAAAAGAGAAGCCCCGGGAATCTCCCTCTTGCTTCCAGCTTCTGAACAGGTTAACAGAGGGCCTGCACAGCACTCTTGATTGGGCCCTGCCTGCTCCACAGGGCCGGGCTGGGATGGGTAGGGCCCACTTGGCCAGGCCGGGGCGCGGCTGAGATCTTGCTGCAGCTGAATCCTGGCCTGGTTGCTGAGATCCTGCAGCCCCTGTGCCTCTCTTCTCTCCAGGAAGCAGCAGCTTCGGCCACTGCCCAGCAGAGATCATGTGACCAACAACAGAGCCCAGGAGAGATACTGACTCTCTCAGTGCACAGATGAAACTTATAGATGTCAATACTTTCTCGAGTAAGAGGAAGAGTGAAGGCGTATGAGGAAACCAATGTGGAGACCTCGAGGTCAGTAAAGAGGAGCTGAAGCCCAGAGGGAGGAGAAAGAGGAGATGCTTTAAGCTGAAATTCTTTTGTAAGACCATGGTGACGGACTATGTTATATTAAACTATTCCTTGTAACTCATGAATCCAATTGGAGGGAGGCAGCATTCTAACTGCAGCCTGAGCAAAGTTACCTGTGCTGAAACAAGCAGATGTTGAAGTAGCTGTGGTCTAATGAGAAACTTGAACAGAGTGATGAGGAACCTTGCCACAGAGATGGGACAGATGAGAACCCTTGCCCCAGGGATGGAAAAGAAAATTTTTGCTCCCAGAGAGAGGAGAAGAGAACCCTTTCCCCAGGGATAGACAAAGGGGAACTTTGCTTCCAGAGAGAAGGAGAAGACCCTTTGCTTTTCTACCAGAACAGCTCATTGTTAAAACAGTACCCCAGTAGACAGAGATGAGCCCTCTAAAGCAGTTGTGGGAAGAACTGTGTGTTGAGGGAAGGGACTTTTACACTGCGAACAGCTGGTTTATGGGACGCTGATTCACTGTGATACTGGAGCCACAAGAAAACTGTGTTCTTGTGAAAAAGTCTCCATGGCATGGCAGGAGAGACTCCTCCCCCTAAGTGAACTGAAGAAAGACTATTTTAGAGGTGATAAACTTACTGAAGGTCTCTTTACGTTATTGGTGGGAAAGAGAAATGAGGTGTAGGGAGAAGAAGTGTCTGAAGATTTATTCTGGTTCTTATTATTTTCCTTTTAGTTCTGTTAATAAAACTGTCTTTATACCTTTAAAAGTTTTGAGCCTGCTTTGCATTTTTCCTAGTCCTTATCTCACAATGGAAAATGAGTAAATAAGTTTAGTGGGTTCACTGGTGTTAGACCAAAATGCTCAACCCACTACATTAAAGTGGTGCCCCGTGTGAGGATGGTAAACTAAAATCACAACATTAATTGGTGTTTCTCTTCGGTTATCAAACCTAACCCGCTACACATTGCTAGTAATAAATGACATTATTTAACTAATAATATAGAAATCAAATTATCCCTCCAGAAGGAAAATTGCATGTTTTCAAATACCCTTCAAGATAGTAAATTAAAACTTGACTCTGATTTGACTGGAGGTTTGAATCAGATAATCCCCACCAGTCCACTCCAGTCCAAATCCTCCGATGATTCTGGAATCACTCACATAAAGTTTCAAGTAAGGATTAATTTACTATCTTTTCCCCAAAGATTTTCATGAAGCTTGTTGGGTCACCTTCATGCCTTAAGTAATGGGAGAAAAAATTGATGTAGATTCTGTAAACATGCATTCTATTAGCAGTGGTAATACTGACTGCAGATCAGACTGAGGGCGCTGTGAGACTGTATCTGGTATTTGGAGTATATGACTACTGTTACCTTGTGGACTAGTGTAACATAAGGAGAAGTCCTGTGGTGCTGCTGCTACTCCTTCCCTCAAGGCATATCTTCCTTCTTATACATCAGTTTGATCTTGGATTGGGACTTTAAGACTGGTGAAGATTGCAATTCCATCCTTTTGCTATTTCCCAAATAAATGTTTAGTCTTCCATTGGCAGATTTTCTCTGAGGAAATCAAGAAACGGGAGCAGAAGCAGAAAAATATAAATAAACTTCAGTGGCTTATGCCTCTTAATAAATGTAAGGGAGAGAGACATGGAACAACACCTTTCTTACAGTTTTTACACGAACTCTGGTTATCCTTGCAGCAAGTATAAAGATGATTCCTCACAAGAAAGTTGGCTTAATTAGTAGCTTAAAACCCTATCATTGGGAAAGGGAGATATCACTTGGCTTGGGTATGAATAAAGTGCAGTCCTTTTTGAATTTCCTAGTTTCTGAAAAATAAGGCAGTAATTAAAAATAAAAAGCAAGGTATTGTATACGTAGAAACCAGAATGCTCTTTTTTTCTTTCCCAATCTAACTTCAAGAAGGCAATGTTTAATGGGGAAAGAGGCCAATAATGATCTTGGAGATGCTTTATGTGCCTTGTTTTAAACTGTGTAATATTATACTTCTTGGCTGACTAGTATTAAATCAAAAGAGTTTGTCCAAGAAAAACTAAAAAAAAGAGAAAGAAATAATGAGAGGGATATTAAGCCTTACAGAGACAGTGTAAAGAACTAATAGCTAGTGAATTTATTTTTTGCTGTCAGCTAGACTGTCTAGATTTATTTGTTATAGGACTGACCCTAGGATCAGTTTAAACCCATGAAAATCCTAGAGCTGGGAAGACACTCATCATCAATTTTTTTAGTTAAGAGGCAACCACACAGCACTGTAATGTGTGATGCTTTGTCAGCCTAGGAGCAGTAACAGGATGCCCAGGGCAGACAGAAAAAATATCCCAAGAACAAAGTATTAAGTTGTCATAAAAGGTCCATCCACACACATGCAAAGAAGGCCTAATGTTTTAATAATCTTGTCAGAGAGGAGGTCTGAGTACCAGGAACTGGATTGAGGTGTGGGCTGCAGAGCTTGCACACCCAAACGCCATCCGAGGATGCAGTTATTGAATAGATAGACCAGTTACTGGAGGTATCCATTTCCTATACACATGTATATTTTCCACTAAGAGGCTTCATTTTGACTAGCCTGAGAGCAGAACAGGGTGAGGTCATTTGTGCTCTTTGTGGTTGTGTGAATGCTGTGTTTCCTGTCAGTGCTGATCACGTCTGTGAGGACCTGGGAACAGGAAACTGGCAGCCTCCCACCTATTGGGCTACTGCATTTAGCAGCTGTTAGTGGGTGTAAAATCCCTTTTAATTTTATCCTCTTTAAGAAATAAATACCTTTGGGCAAAGTAATCAGGGAAGAGGTGGGTGCTGCCTTGCTGAAGTCACTTCTGCTAACCTGCTATTTAAATCACTTTGTTTTAGAAGCTCAGAAACACACTTGTGTCATGCTGTGACCCAAGAGATGTGCTGTCTTAAAAAGTTACACTTCTAATCCAGATACAAGGTGACTAGAACAAGAGAAAGCTCATCTGTAGTCTCTCTCTGTCTGTGTCTCTTGTCATGCTCATAGAGAGGTCTTTAAATCAACTTCTATTGCTTGAGCCTGAAGGGCACGATCTTATAAAAAACCCCAGAATATCGATATTTTTGGTGAACAAATTTCTTCAGTTCAGAGATATGTTCTTTGGTGAGATGGAGAAATTCAAGCCTGTAACTTTAAGGATGCTCTTCAGAAGTGCCAAAAAATTGCCTAAATTTATGTATATCAGTAGAGTCAGTTTTCCTCTATTCACATCATTGAGGTTTCTTTTGATATCTTATCACGGGATGCAGCTTATTCTTTGCTCTAATAATAATGTATCTTCATAAAAAACAGCATACTGAGGTATTTCTAATCCCAGTAAGCTCATCACTCTATAGTGTCACATAACATTTCACTTCTAGTTTTCAGTCACTCAGATCAGCTGTTTTTGCTGAAGATTAATAGACTTTTGCAGTATCTATTTGTCTAAAAGTTCTGGTAAAATAACACACTATCTCAGATAGGGATTTGGATGCATTTTGGATATATTTATGAATTTCCTGCTTAAACAGTAGCAGATGAATAATAAAGACAAGGAGATAATTAATCATTTTACTGCTTTTACTTGCCAAATACTGTTATAAACGGAACAAATCTGAAGCTATCTATTGAATATTTTGGCACTTATATATATTCTCTGGGCTAGTTGTTAAAGCACCGCATTTTCTAACTATTCTGGTGTTTCTTGACAGAAGGATCATGGGAAATTTAATGGATTATGTGTTTGTGGGTATTAGTGTCATATTGACTTTCTTTATTGGTTTTGATGGTGTCCAGGGCTTCCCCTGATGTTCAATTTACTGCAACAGGTGCTATCAGGGTTAAGAAATGATTGTCTGGATGTGACAAAACATTAGTAGAGGTGTGTTTTAGTTGTGTCATTATGATGTGTAGCACTTAATTTAGCCAAATATGCAGTCAGAAAAGAATGATTCTGTCTTTATTTATTAAGGCTAAGGGTCTGAGTAGCCTTCCTTTCTAGTATGGAAAGCACACAACAGCATGGAAGAGAAAGGTCATTACAAAGTACTCATTATTTTCTGAAATGTTGATTCTGCATTATGTCCACAAATCTTTGCTCTCTATTTAAGCAATTTTATTTAAGTCTGCAAACTGCAAACTCCTCAAAAATTTACATTGTCATCGAGCTTTAAAATATGGTTCCTCTGTTTTGCTTTACAGTCCTGTTCAAAATATCTTATAAACTGTATCTCTGAACTTCAGTGTAGGATCTGCGTGTGTGACGCAGTTTCCCTGGGATCAGAGCAAACATATTGATTAATGATCAGTGCAAGAGACTTCTAGGTGAGAGAGAATTAAGGGAAGAACACTTCAGCCTGGAGAAAAAATAAATGAGAGGAATATTGGAAGCATCTGTGGATATAATGAGAAACAGGGAAAAAGTGTACTACGTTTAATTGCTTTTTTCCTCTTTTAATAGAAAAATTAGGGAGAATTAAAGGAATTTATAAAGTAGAAAAATCAGAACAAGAGAAAAGGAGCAGTCTTTACCACAAAATTTAAGTCCATCATGGAAATAATAGACATAGAATGCTATCAATATTGGTAGCCTTCATGGAGTTTAAAAGGATCCTGAACATATTTATGAACAAAAAAATATATATTCAAAGTTACTCAGCTTAGAAACGATCTGGGGAACAAATGCCTGAAGGTTATGAGAGTGTATGTATAAACACAATATAAATATGTAAGCATCCTTATTCTCATGTAAGTATTATTATATTAAGTCTACCGACTTAGGCTGTTAATCACAGTCTTGACCTGAGTCTTTGTTGATGTTGTTAGGTCCTTTTGTTTCTTTGACTGCTTTGTCCCTGTAGGCTTATTACCTCAAGGATTAATATCTTACCTTCACAGGGTGTCCCTGTTTATTCTTTTGCCTATTAGAGGATAGAGGTAACAAAAGAAATATACTCTCTTTCTTCGCAAACCCTCAGGTTATATACCCCTGTCAGTTCCTTTGCATCTTTTTAATTGATACAGACTTCAGCACAATCCTGATTAGTTTATTCTTAACGTGAATTATAGAAATTTTGGAAGCATTCGAAACTAGAATCAGATCATAGGGTTTTGTCCTTTCATATTAAAGAAAACCACATCCATGTTAGAGCTAGACCACTCTGCTACCTCTACCACTCATACTGGTAGACTGCTCTACAAGCTGGTCTTTCCATACCAGTAGGTTCTTAGATTTCAATAGTTTCTGTCCTTTCTAGTAGCTATATTTTGCTGTGTTTAGGCAGAGGAGTATTCCCTCTTAACTTTATTGTGCCAAGATGAACAAATTGAATTTTCTTAATTTTATTCCATGGATGGAATCCTCTATTCTCAGCGTGCTGAGAGCTATTGTCTCTTCCTCCCTTCCTGTTTAAATTCATCTTCTTGAGCCCAGTTTATCAAAATTGTCCAGTGTCCATTTTAAGGTCATAGTAATACCTTGTTTTTTATCAGATTAATATCCCTGTCCATGTCTGTATAGTTGACAGGCTTCAGGATCAGGTTCACTTCAAATTTTCAGTTCCATATCATAGCCATGACTCATATTCTCCCATTTTGGTTACTTAACACTCCTGATCTTTCCCCTCCTTGGGTTGGAAAATCCTAATTTAGAACAGAAAAACTCTATATCAAGCTCTAAGTCAATGACCTGGCACCTTTGTCTCTACCGTCATCTTGTCATGCTACCTTTCTCCCTTGTTCCTTGCAACTTCACCGTCTTAGCTAATAATTCCTCCAGGGTTTTTCCTCTTTATCAAATCACAATTTTCTATATATATGCCTATAGAGAAAATTCTAATCCTTTTTTTAAGTCTTCAGTGCCTTCTCTACAGTGGCCAGTAATTACATAATGTATCTGATCTTCAATCAAATAGGGATGAAACCACCACTCGTGTAAGTTAGGTGAAAAGTGTATGTGTATTTATATATGTGTACCTTGCAGATTTTGTTGAGGGCATTTGTCGTTGGTCTCATAAGTTGAATAAAATGGCCATACCACTCCATCTCAGCAAAGGCACATATGTTGGATTCACCTCCATCTTTTCCCTTTTTATTGAAGCCTGCATAAATTTTAGTGAAAACACTTAACAAAGGCTGTATTTACAATGTGTTATTTGACATTCATGAGTCTGACAAAATTTTTTTGTACACAGACAAGATTTAAGGTTGAAACAAACAGCTTATTCTTTGCAACACCTAAATGCAGTCATGCAGCGAATCAGAAAAACTCCCATTACTGAAAGTAAATTAGTAACATTTACATTGTTCTTAAAAGAGATGTTTAATTTGTTCAAGGCTTTGTGTTGTGTTTCTCACTTGGCACATGAAGTGTTAGAAGGGAATGTTGTTTGAACCAAATTGAATTTGCTCTGTTTGTATTGGAAAGTGTCTAGTTTTGAAACGAACACACGTAATAGAACTAGACAGGAAAATGTACATATCTTTCTCTCTAGGGAATACTGCTCAGAGTTTTACATAATTGCTTCTGGCTGCTATTCTTTATTTACTTCTATCTCTCCCCATTTAAGAAAAGGATAGTTTTGTGATGTCAAGTGATAGAATATCACATTCTTTCACATCACGTAAACTCATAACTCTTTTTGTCTGTTATAATATAATGAGACAAAGGAAAAAATAAGATTGATATCACATTGTATGGGGCTGTTTTCAATGTAAGTTCCAATAAGGTTGAACTGCCTTTCCACAGCACCAAATGCTGTTCTATTTATTTAAATAATGTTGAGATGCAAGATGGTTTCATATACTGAGGTGAATTGAATTACTCACCACTTTTTTCCTTTCTCATGAATGCTTAACTTGTTCTATGTGTTAAACAGTAAATATCTGGGATTACAGATATCATAGAAACTGCTTTAATCTCCTGATCACTCCAAAAAGACTCATCCATTCTCAGATAGTGTTTTTTCAGTGCTTTGAGGATAGTAGTGCATCCATTTGGAACCATTTTTTTTTCTATTCAGCTGACATGTTCCACTTTCCTTGACCTTGACCTTGCAGTAACATTCAGCTCCAGCCCCTCTCCTTGTCCTTCAATCAAATGCCATCTTTAATTTCTTCTGACATTTGAGCCTTTTGTTTCAAAACTGTGATTGTGCAAAAACTATTCCCTTAGTTGTTTTGGACATGATTCGCTATGGCTTTAAGCATCTTTTTTGTTCATATAGTAGACAATAAACTATATTACCGTGAACAGTTGCAAAACACCTATTTTGAACTCAATTGCTCTCAGTCCTAACTAAATCAAGGTTCATAATGGACATTTTATACTCCAGTGTACAAATCACCTTGCACTTTAATTGGACAACTGTTAATAAGTCATAAATGGAAAAGAAAGCTATGTGATCTGCAAAGCTAAAAAATTAATTAACAATTTATGACCCTCATCTTTTATTTTATATTGGTAGTTGACTCATGTTTCCAACAGAACTCACACTGCACCAGCTTCATTGTTGCAGTATAAATCATTTTTAGTATTAACATTAATGGCAAATCTGTTCTATCTGAAAGGAACTACAGCTAATTCAAAGAAGGAAGGCATGATGGGTTAAGCTTGGCTAAAAGCTGAGCTCTCAAAACATGAACTTTAACTGGCGTACACAGCTCACTGAATACAGTTTTGCAAACCCTTTGCTTGCTGACAAGCAAGTATTCAGATGAAGAGTTACCTACATATGTAAAAAAATTGTACATTTAGGTTGTATTGGACACCTAATAAAAATTAATACATCGTATCTATATTACAGAAACAGAAATCTGTGTACTTTAAACCATAACAGTGATCAATAAGAAGGAAAGCTTGAAAAGTGTGAAAAGGACAGGAGAGAAGATTGGCAAAAGAATAGTTTTACAATCTACCTGGTTGCATAGTCTTTGAATTAAATGCCTTTTCAGATTACCAGCACATGAGAAAAATCCTTCCAAGGATAAGAGAAAAAGAATATTTTATTTGAAAAACTAAAACCAAAAAAAGACCCATGAAAATATATTCATATTAAAAAGAACCTTCACTCTCTCTCTAGTGAGAAAATTTGACTTGATGACATATAAACATATAAGAATTCTTGCTCTATCCTTGTTAAGTCATAAACATTTTAAGAACAGTGTGAGAAGAAATTTTACTTAACATTCCTCTATTTTTTTTTCAACCTCCTACTTAATTTAAATAACTGGCTCCTTATATCATTTGCTCCTAAAACTGTTTGTATTTCTTTTCAGCCTTCAAATGATTTAATTTTGAACTGCATGTGTTTCCCTTTAAATCTCTTTATTGTTGAGTTTCTGGTGTATTTAGAAAAGATAATTTATCCAGTTTCTTCTTCTAAATTTTTTTTTCTGAGGTCCTTTTTATATTATGATAATATGAAAAGTGACTTTTACATAAATTATATGAAAATCATCTAGTCATTCCGGATCCCAGAAATATTTGAAACACTGGCTTTTCAAATTGGCACTGTACGGCAATTAGGGCATGAAGCAGTGCATTGTATATAACTTGGCCACTTTAATCAACATAAACTTTGAATGATTTATATCTAGCACTGCTAGCAGCTGAGAATTACGTCCATTCAAGCTTGTACGCAATTCCCAGCTGGTGCTAGAGCTAGAAGTATTTTAGACGGAGTGGGAGGTCTTAAACTCAGTGGATTCTGATTAAACCATTTGTCGAGGTTGTAGCAGGCCAACAGAGGGACAAGGAGCAGTTGCTGCTTGTTGTAAAAGTCATTTATTGCATAGCACAGTCAGTCTCAAGAGGGTGAGAAGTTTAAGGTGTTACAGTCTAAGCCATTATGCTCAAAGTCTTCTTGTATAAAGCCTCAGTATTCCAGGTAGAAGTTGAAGCAGAAGCAACAGCCGAAGCAAAGCGGAAGCCCCTTGCTAGCCCCAATACAATGCATTATATTTATAAATTATCCAATCAGCTACAAACACAATTCTGTTACAATCTTTTTGCACCTATCCTGGTCTAACACAGCTATATGACAATAGTCATAATTTTTTACATAGGGTCTACGCACATAGTCTACCTATCTATCTAATAACATGTTTATGTTATGTCTAGAGCTCAGTTAATTTTGTAAAAGGTTATGCTACTGAACTTTAAACTGGACTTTAGGGTTTTTCCACTAACTAATACAGTTTCTTATTTGCTTAAGGCACTATAAGGCGTATTTCTATTTGCTTAAAACCAAATCTACATTCCTATTTAATGTTTGTGTGGCTTTATGTATCTCAGTTTCTCTGAAGGTGTTGAATCAGCCCCTGCATTCTTCTCTGCCTCTGAGCTTATATGCACGGGGTCCTGAGAGATTTCTATTCCTTTTCCAACAAGTTATAACGTTAAGATGTCATGTTATGATAAGATTTCAAGTTATGATGTTGTCCTGAATTGCACAGAGGTAAATATTGAACCAGGTTAAATTCTAGTAATGTCTGACAGGACCTACCGTGAATCAATTTTTTTCCTAAGGTATTAAGACAACAAGGACTGAGCTTCATTAATACAGACTACTTGTCTTTCTGAAAGTCTTTTAGTGAGACCTGTCATCATGGATTTTTAAAGATGTTATGGAATATTTTTTCATAAATAGGTAATAGGTTAAATTTAGTAGACAAAGTTCTTTATGATAGCCTCTAGACCTTGTTTTAGTTAGTTGCTGTATGGAATACTGCATGGCTAAAATAAGTTAGTAATTTTTGGTTTTTTTACTACAAGAAGGCTTTGTCTTTTTATGTTGGCATGCCTGTTTAACAGGCTGAGTGATTTTAAGGAATTCTTAGGCTAGAGAATCAGCCGTATTATGTGATAAAGGTATTCCTCCTTACTTGTTAATGACTTTTTCAGAATCATCTTGCAGGTTGGGAAAGTATTAAGTGAATTACTCTTCTGAATTAATTCAAAGGTAACCCATTACCCCTAAGCTGATTTAATTCTAAGTTGAACATCAGACTGCTGGCTTCATGAAGTGCCCGCATAATTACAAATATATTTATTGTTATGCACTATTGTACCCTGACTGCTTAATGCATAATATAGGCTGAGAGCAGAGGCTGTTGAACAATAATTCAACAGCAAGAAAACAAAGCTTTCAAAAGGAAACAAAAATCCAGTTGTATGTCCCACATAATCAAATATACAGTTCTTGATCTACATCCAGTCAAACAGGGATTAAAAGACACCTGAACAACCAAAAAGAAAAGGTAGCTCCACATTAAAAGGGCTATAAATTTTCCATGCCTGATTGAAATATTTGTCACTTCATTTTAGCTGCTGAAGATGCAGTATTGATCAAGGAAGTGCTCTTTAAAACTTTTACTGAATGACATTTCTACAGGATGTAAATTGGTGATGTGAGGTTGGGGTGTCAAAAAACAAAGCTAGAATTCAATTAAATCATAATCACCAGCTTTGTGTATAATGCACCATATAATTGATGAATGATGAGGGCTTGTCATGCAGATACAAATTTGGCTGCTCAGCTTATATAAACAAGAGGAGATAATGTAAGTGGGAAATACTCAGGGTGTTAAATGGGAAAGAAGATTGATATTATTAGGTAGTTAAGTAATATACAATTTTGATATCTCTGACCAATGTGAACAAAGAAAAAACTCTATTTTTTTAACTTGAATTTGGGTTTATTTAAAGAAGATTTAAAGTAACTTTAATATTTAAAGTAACTCTTTCACATCTAATGCAGTCTTCAGATATGAGGGCATAAAGTAGGAAAATCAGATTTTGAGCAAATTTGAAAACCGTTTAAAACAATTTTTAAATTAATAATATTAGTAAGTTTTTAGACAAAATGAGTCTGTAATTTAAGTGCATTAAGAGAAACTAATCACAAATATATTTTTCCTTCATCATTCATGTGAAACACTCTTATGATCCAATTTCTGATAGAAGTAGGATTTGTATTTGAAACAAAGCAAGGCAAACACAGTTTTGTAGGTAAACTTGATTTTGTACAGTCCTATATTAGTAGATTCTAAAATTAATTTTTCAAATAAATATTTTTACTTCCATATGGTTCTTCCATGTAATGTCCCAGCATTGTGGTGAACACCATCAGGGAAAAAAAGTAAAAAAATTCTGAAGTACCATTATTATCACTGATAGTTCATACTTCTGTCTAAGTAACCTTCCGTGTACATATGTGACATTCCTTTTAAAAACAAAGCTTGACAAAAAACACAGGTGAAGGCTTAACTTAACATTTACTGTTACTCCCAGTTTTTCAGTCCCATCATTAACTTTCCCTGCTAACATTTTTAATGTCTATTTCAAAGTATTTTTTCCACTGGAGGTGGTGGCTTTGCCTAGCAAAATGCTGAGGTTAGTGATATATTTAAGAGAAAATAAACATAAAGATAAGTTCCAGTGAGCTGAAGCTACATACATAGCTAATTTTTCTGTTTCTTTTCTTTTTGGTTTAGTTTTTATTGTCCATTAATAAAAACTCAAGACATGTCCCTCTATTTCCAACATCTGATTCACACATTGGAACAAGTGAGATACAGGACAGACCCAAACAGAGGAATTGTTGTTGGACATAAGCAGAAATGTTCACAGGTTCCAATCTGGACATAAACAGACATAAACAAGTTTTCTTAAACTGTTTTATGTTGGGTATTGGAATTTGTAAATGCAGATGACAGAGTCTGTAATCCCAAGCAAATCTACACATAGGGACTACTCCATCTTCTTGCCTCTTGTGAAATCTTACTTGGCATTAACTGAAGCCCAGTCTTGATCAAAATCCAAGTACCAGAAAATAGGTTTATGTCAAGCAGTAGGTATTCACTCATACAGACAGAAGGAGATGCAAAATTTAAGAATTCACATAGCTATTTTATTGTGTGCATCCTTTTTTCTACTCCTGGTCACCTGTTTTATATTGGTACCTTCCATACTATATCTTGTGCTGCTCAGCCATGAGCAAAGAGATGAGAAATGAGACTATCTGAATAAAATCCATCCCTGGGGTCCTTTGCTGTAAAAACTATTAAAATGTGACTGCTGTAGCATTGGGAAGGAGGGATTAAGAAAGTCTGAGCTGTAAAATTGTCTTGTTCTGTCATTCCCACCACAGGGTAACACAGAGAAAATTAATTTAAAGTCAGTTGGAAAAACAGTAAAAAAGGGAAAAAATCCCCCAAATACATTTATATAAAATCTGGACTTTGAACTACTACTTTTTAAAAAATAAAATAATAATCTAACTAAAACATTCTAGATCCTAAAAGTGTCTCTTTTTTTGCTTANTAAATTTAATAAATAATTAATAGCACATTTCTATGAATATGATGTTCCTTGGAAAGAAATAAAAAACCACTAACAATCAACTAATTCATGTAGAGAAAGAAGCCAAGGATAAAATAAATAATGAGGAAAATGACCAAAATATTATGATTTCCATTTAAATTTCTATATTTTCTAAAAGATATAGAAGATAGTATGCAAATATCATATGTGTTTTATACAACATCTCATTTGCTAAGTTAACATAGAGTGCCAAAAATATAACATCAGTAAGAATTCTCCTCGTCTAAGGAAAGGCATGATCCATTATTTTTCCTGATGACATATACTCCAAGAGCACAACTCCAGATAACTTTGAGAATAAAACTTTATTTTCCAAACACATTTGAAGCAAGTATACAGGACTGAAGCAAAATTATAAAAGTATTTCTAGCTGACACCATTCTGACTGCTGCAGCTCATTTATTTAATTCAAGTTTGCTATCACTATGAGACTTTATTGTGTTTTGTTTTAATGATATACATGTAATACAAATTATTTTCACTAGAAGCTTTATCTCTGAGGGAGATGCCTGTATATTTCTTTTCTATGCTTAATAACTATTTTAATAATAAACTATTAAATTAGGACAACAGAAATATTAAGAATGATAGTTTGTCTTTGTATAATTCAACATTTGTTCTCATTTATCTTCCTGTGTTAGCACTTTCAGAAATATGAATCCAGACCTTCTGCTTCCAGATGATCTGTTTATCATCTAGCTGACAGCTAAGATGATAGTCAACCCTTTCTTTTTATAATATGAAAGAATTAGTATGGTCACTATGTCAGTAGAAGAAGGTGATTCTTTCTCTCTCCTCAAGTTTCTGCTTCACCTGACACAATGATTTAACGGAACCACATTAAAAATATAATTTTGTGTCTTACTGATATTCATTAATGGATACAACACTAAAGGAAAAGCAGCTTGCTTGCTTGCTTGCTTCCCATCTTTCTAAGACAAAATATTTCCCTCTGTTTTTTTTCCCTACACATTAAAGACTAGCTTGTTTTGTTGGTGGTGGATAATCTGTCAGGGAAGAAACCTGATTTATATGGATTATGACATTAATGATCAAATGTTTGTCACCGTTTATGAGCAGTGAGTAGACTGAATGGACTCAGACAGCAAAACGGTTCAATGAGTGTTATATAAGCAGTTTTAGGAGTCAATGACTTCTGTGTCCTTTAAGGGAGATGGCACGAGGCAGAGGAGGTCAGCAAGGCAGGTCTGCCCATAGGCAGTTTGCAGCTGGGACCTGGCTGCTGGGTATGTGGGGAATTCTCTGGCCCTCCCCCCTTGCTCTGTCCTGAGTGTTTCTGTCTTTTATACCCAGGAGCCTCCCTCTGCTGACTGATGAAATTGGGTATTAGGTTGGTTAGAGAGTACCCAGATCCCAACTGGGTCACACCTGTTCTCGAGGCTCTGGACACCAGGCTGTTGCTGCTCCAAGACTCCACACTTTTGCAGCTGCCTCAGAAAGTGGTGGGTTGTGTATGCTGCAGGAGCTCTTCTCTTGTACAGAATTGCCTTCCCTGGGCTATAGGGTTAGCAAGAGATTATCTGCTTTATATGCTACTGCAGTGTCAGCCAGACGCGAGCCGTGACAACCATCACGGTGCTACAGTGCCAGGCTAAGGATGTGATGGAACTGTTTGGTGGCATTGCCATTACCTGAAGTATTTCTGCAACTTGTGTTCTGGAGACATTTACTTTTCTATATTGGGTTAATTAAAACATTTTGTCTTACTAAAGGGAAAGATGAAAGTAGTAGAAAGATGAAAGTAATCTAAAATTAATTACTTTAAAGTTTCATTCTATGTGAATTTGGTTATTCCTTTCAGTGGCTCAGATCAATATAAGAAATTATGAACCTTGATTACATGAGCTCCATAGCTTTTATTTCTAAGGCAATCCTCTGATTTACTAAACTTGCTGTGTCATGCACACTCTGTTGACAAAGCTTAATGGTGAGGTCTTGAGAGAAAATATTCTTCTTTCCTTCCAGTGTTTACCTACTTCTTTGATCTTTGAGACTCTTTGTCCTTTTTACTTTTTGATCTGGCATGAAGGAGTAGGCAGATCAAAGAAATGTCAAAACAAGTGCTGGAAAATTGACAAAGAAGTAAATCTACTGTGACAAGAAACTGATATTAGCTTTAATCAATAATAGTATATACCAGAATCTTTCTGATGCTGAAACAGTGATTTGAACAGAGGGTATATGAAGCACTGGGCTTATGGCTAAGTAGGAGTGATAGGAGTGATCTAGTTGTTAGTCACAGCTCTTTAACACCATCCAGACAGATTTTCTGGTAGTATTTCTTGCGCAGTGGATGGGCTGAAGTTTAAGGATAATTTTAAATTGTGTTATAGGGGGTTTAAGGAATTTTTGTGGGTAAGAGAAGCACAAAGCCATTAAATATTAAACTTACTTAAAATTAGTAAACAGGATGTATTAATTAAGAAATAGGAGTATATAGTGGTGTAGTTATAATTTAGGAGTAATTTAACACAAGTGGTGTGTTGCATTGGCATATTTCCATTTCATATCATTAGTTTAACAGCTATAAAGCACCAAGGAACACACTGTCAATGTACTCTTTGCTGCCATTATGTTTTGGGGTGCAGGTGTCTTAAATCTGAATTTACACAGCTTTGTTTTCAAAAATTTTCAGACTTAAATTCTTAGTGAAGGCTATAATGAAACCATCACTTTCTGTTAGAATTAATCCATGGATTATACTAAATATATTTGAATTTTAAATCTGAGTCATTTTAATGTTGAGATTACTTCAGTTGAAACAGTAGAATCATTTTTGAACTTCTCTTATACTGTATTCAGATTCATATGGGAATTTAACCTTTACAAATATCACCATTTGAAGGGAGAGAAAGGTATTTAACCCCTAGAAAAAAAATCAGGGAGTGAAAAAGACAGTCATCCCGCAGTACTGTTTCATAATTCTTAATATTCGCCTGACAGTCAAACTTGGGTTTCATAATTGGCTTTTGTTGATAAGACTGCTATGCAGAGAAAAAGAAGACATGGGTAATTAAACAGGTGAAAGAAGCTGCTTTACTCGGTTGTCTGCCATTTCAAGAAGTGAAATGCAGAAAAAAGAGAAAAACATTTTTAATCCACATACTTTTCTCTGAAATAAAACATAATAATAATAGTAAAGAAAACCAAACCACTAAAAGCTGAGATAGAGGGATTATTGCCTGTACCAGAAAGTACCAGAAGATAAAATGAGATTTCTAAAAAAAAGTCTGTTTTCTAAGTCTGTAAATAGATTGTGAATTTACATTATCATATTTAGAAGAATACTAAATGAATAGCTAAATGTGTAAAAAAAATTAATAATTGAAGTTAATGTTAAATACAGGTTTTAGAGATGAGAGTGACAAAACATAATTTTTTTTTTTCAGTGGAGGTGATGAGGTTGGAAATTTTGTTTTCTTTAGATAAACTACAATGTGCAGATTTGGAATTCAATTCAAAGGCATTTCAAATTAAGAAACATCTTAACCCCTCATCAACTGCAATCTTACAAGAAACAGAACTAGTGCACTACAGATCCCTTTTACATAGAGGGAGGACATATTCATAGAAAAGGGAAAGTATTCCTACTTCATTCTCTGTTAGCAAGGGTACATGTGATTGTAGTATACATTGTATTCAGCAAATTTACAAACTCCTGTGTATTCTGTCATCAGAGTTTTAGTGGAGGGGTTCTCCTTGTCCTTTCAGGAGGGGACCGGAGGGGAGAGGAGAGGAGAGGAGGAGAGTTTGAAGTATTTCAGGTAAAAACAACAGAAGTGGGGAGGGGGAATAAGATACATTCAGGGTACAGCTCAATAGCTGCTAGATAAAAGAAACCCTGTGGCCTTTGGCTCCAGAGTTCATAGCTGCAACAACTTAGCTGACTTATCTAGGACTTAGTCTTCCAAAGTCTTTTCCAGACTCTGCAAAAGGTTCAGGGAATACAATATCATGTTAAATTAAGTTTTGCTAATTCAGAATCAAAATTTTCATATCTAGCCATTATTAACTGGAAGCTGTTAATTTCTTTTTCTCTTCCATTTGCAAAAAATAGCCTTCTCTTAACAATTCTATCTAATAATTATTCTGTCCATCTTGTATTTATTCCTGCATCTAGTGGTTCTAAACCTCACAATTCTCCAGTTAATTTCCAGCTCCCAATTGCTTTTAAGTGCTATTATTAATCTAAATATTTGGGATAAAAAGCCCAGATTTTGCTTCTGTCTCTAAAGCTTTTCAGATGAACTGTACCAAAACCACAAGAAAGTGTACAAGTCCCATATTAATTGTATGTGATATTGAACAATTAACAGAAACCAACCATTTGCATTTTAATAACATTCTAACTATCTGGTAAATGAATCCATTAATCTTTATTAGCTTGGTATCAGATACTGGACTGTAGAGTTCACTGATGTGTATAGGTAAGAAGAGGAATGTAACTCATGTTTGAAACAATTTTTCCAGCAAAAACTACAAGTAATAGGCCAAGCTTGAGAAACATGATGTAAGATACTGATCTATACTCACAATGAGGAAAAAAAGCAGAAGCTGATAGGCTTAAATAATATGATGTCTGTCACAAAAACCCATGGCAGGGAAACATCAAAATGCAACTGATACTTCCCATCTACCTCATGATACTAAGATAAAAAAAAGTTATGGAATTATGCGCTCAGGAACAAGGTCAGACTGTTGCTGATTTATCATATAGAGTAAATCAAGGCTCAACAGAAGAACAGCATGTAGTATACATATTAATGTAAAAAGATATCTTATTCTTTTCTCCCACAGGCCTTGTTGTTGGCTTTGCATTCTCTTTTATGCATCACAGTCACAGTTGCACAAACAGAAGTTCCTTATTTAAGAACCTATTTTAAGCTGAGGTCTTTGTTTCTGCAGAGGGCAGGTCTTGATGTTGTAACCTCTAATGCTGCAATTTAACTGTGTATGTGATGGCTTGCAATGTTTGCAACTGTACTTATTGTTTCATTGCTGTTTTGTTCTCAATTAATCACTCAGAGGAATTACAGGAGAAGCAAATTATTTTCAGCACCTCTGCCCTACCTGAGGAAAGCAACTTTAGTCCCATTTCTTCCCTGATACTAAGGTGTAAACTGAATAAATGGGAAACAGCAGAAAGCAACATATCCACATCTTTTCCCCGAAAAGTTGTCAAGTCTATTTTTCTCATGGCAATAATTAGTAAGAGATTTCCCTCTCTTTATTTCAACCCACAAACTTTTCCAGCTGATTTCTTCCATCCTCCTCCATCCTGTTAAGGAGGGGAAGTGAGCGAGTGGCTGGGTGGGCATCTAGGAGCTAGTCAAGATAAACTCCTCACAAAAGCTTGACATCTAATTTGGTTTTTGAATAGCTACAGAGTATGAAACTGATATTTTAATGAAACCTAAGCTGTTAAATTCTCTAAGAATCCTAACTGGTAGTGGTTTGCTAATAGCACATTATATGTGGATCTCGACAGGCTTGAGAGATGGGCCCATGGGAACCTCATGAAGTGTGAGGTGCAGTTGGGTTGGGGCAGTCCTAAGCACAAATACAGGCTGTGCAGAGAATGAACTGACAGCAGGCCTAAGAGAAGGACTTGGGGTGGTGCTGACAAGAAGGTTGATGTGGCCTAGCAATGTGCACTTGCAGCCCAGAAAGCCAAATGTATTCTGAGCTGCATCAGAAGAACCATGTCCAAATGTCAGGGGGGTGATATTCTACCTTTCTACTCCATCCTCAGGAGACTCTGTATGGAGTTTGTGTTCAGCTCTGGGTCTCCAAATGCAAGGACTTGAACATGTTGAAGTGAGTGCAGTGGAGGGCCAGAAAGATGATCAGAGGGATGGAGCACTTCTGTGAGGACAGCCTGAAAGAGCTGAAGCTGTTCAGCTTGGAAAAGGCCCAGGGGAGACCACTTTTTAGCCTTCCAGTGCCTAAAGGGGCCTACAAGGAAGCTGGAAAGGGTTTTTTTAGAAGGACGTGTAGTGACACGAGAAGAGGGAACATTTAAACTTGAAACAGGGTAGGTTTAAATTAGATATATGGAAGAAATTCTTTAGTGCAAGGGTGGTGAGGCAGAGGAACTGGTTGTTTGGAGAAGCTGTGAAT
>VZTR01001327.1:4177-14700 GCA_013400775.1 Chaetops frenatus | reverse complement strand
CTTTGGAAGAGGGAACATCTGGGACCTCACACGCTCTCAGAAGACAGAACAGGTGTCAAAGTATCTGACATGTTTTTGCTAAATTTTGTTGTATAAGAGACAAAACGGGAATTAAGCTCATGTCTCTGTATTCAGTCTGAAGTCCAGAGCATGGTTTCCAGACAGATGGTTCATGTTTTTGCTAGGTGCTTTACTCCCCTGTTTTCATGAAAGCTGTGGAAAGAGGGAGGTAGATGTTGACTAACTTTTCCTCCTGCTTATGATAATTGACAAGAGAAGCTCAACAAAACACTTCTGGCAGTGTTAGTTTATTTAATAGACAAAAATTTGATTATGCAATATAATATTTGCACATAAAATAAATACTTGGGGAAGATATTGTTGTTTTTGAGGTTTTAAGTTGGAATAAAAACCGTGTAATGAGTAGGGACAAAAAGGAATCTGTGTGGATAAAAGAGAAAAACATGCTTTTACATCTATTGTGAATATATTACCAGTGCAAAGTGTTTTATGGATAATGCAGAAAAATAACATTTTAATGTGTATGTTGCTGTAAAATTGTGAATCATCACTATAAAATAATTTATTTTGAGCTAGCATTTTTATTTTTTAAGTAAATGGCTGAAGGAAGTACTTTAAGAGAGTAAATGACAAATATTGTAAAAATACATTTTGGATGGGTTTCAGCTTTCAATGTGGATACTCAAAGTGTCTGTGAGAACTAAACCTTATTCATGCAAACTATAGAATAGACAATCAGAGTGAGTAGAGTACATCTCTTTGAGAAAATCTCTATGAACATTGATGGGTTTATGTGGAAGTTTTAGACTAACCAACCTCTCAGATGCAAAATGGTGTAAGTACAACCTAAATTAACAGTGCTGCNTTAACAGTGCTGCTTTACCTTAAATATATTGCTCCATGAAAAATTTTATGCAGTAAAGCACCCATTTCTGAATCTCTGAGTAACAGAATTTAAATCTGGAACTGAACACAAACATTTCCTTGGAGACTGAAAAAATCCTATTGATGTTTAGATCTATTCATGTAGAAAAGAAAAGAGGAGGGAGATTATGAGAAACATCATTTAACTCTGGTTCACTGTTTGAAGTGTTATCCCTCTTAAATGATGCAAGAAAAAAAAAAGAGTCAGTGTCAGATATGTTTCACCATAGCAAAAACTTCTGGAAAAGGTGTTTGTGTCTTTCCTTGAAGAGAAACTGAGCAGGCTCATCTCAGGTGGACAAACAGACTAACCTGGATCCAGCAGATGGAGTTAGGGAAATAGTTTTGTAGTAAGCAAAACTATTATCTGTTGTAACCAGAGGGAGTGTGCTGCAAGCAGTGGGGACTGAGTAAAAAACACAGTTTTTCTACACAGTCATTGAAGGGTAGACTTGATTTTCAGGTTTTCTATTCAGTCTTTTTCACTCTCACTAGATATTGATAGTCTCAGTCCTAGCTCTTTAACTACTTTCTCTGGAAATTCCTTATCTTTGAAAATTATCTCCAAACCCCACTTCTTATGGAGTGATGGGGAAGCTTTTAAAAGAAAGGCTCAGAAAATTGTTCCTCAGGCCTTTAAGCTGTGAGTCTGTATTACTATGTTTGTTAGTCAAATCATCTAGAATGGCTTGGAGCAAGACAATGGAAATCTCAAAAACAACAGAGGAATTTTTTTTATGTTTCTATTTGGAAACATATTAAAGAATCATTCAATATTTATCGCTGCCAACAATAAGCACTTTAGAAGAGTAGAAGAAAGGGTAGCATCATCCTTAGCTTGGGGAAGAGCTCCAGGGAGAACTGGAGAAATTCCTTCTTCTTTGACTCTTCATAAAAGAAACAGAATTTCACATCTCCACTTTCTCTTGTCTAATCAGTGTTTCCATGCACACAGTGTTTGTGGGTTTTTTGTTATCTGACATACTGTTTTATCATACTTCTGATAAATTTTTTTAAAATTATAATTAGTCTTATTTCTGTTTTCATGTTGTGGAATTCTGGGCCTTGCTACTCTTTGTGGCTAGCTCTTATATTTACAAGAAGTTAGAACATAATAGCTAGGCTGTGTTCAATAACATTGAAAAATATTGTCTGCCACATCTTAGTTTAAAAAGTTGTTATAGTATCTGTCCAGTTGTTGAAAACAATGAAGAAGTAGCTAAGGAGATAATAAGATATTGAACTTCACAGTGCTTACTTGGAAATCAGTGTAGCTTTTTTACGGTCTTGGCTGATGGTAGACTAGATTTGATAAAACTCGATTTCCACTTTCCCAAAGTAGATTTGGGAAAAACATCAGCAATTTCCCTCACAGGTTTTTCATTTGCTAGGATTCACCCTAATTTCCAGCAGTCAGGGTGCCTTTATCTTACCATCTGGAATAGCAGCAGTTTTTTCTAACATTATGTTTCCATTGACTTCCTGTATTTCCTCTTTTCTTCTAAAAATTTCAAGGCAATTTTATGTAGGAAACTAATATGCACCTAAACATGTTTATTTCCCCTATATTGGCTGCCTATATAAAGAGCTAAGGACATTTATTGGGCAGCCTTTCCTCCTTCTGATTATGACAGAGGTCATTGCAGTCTACAGTTGCTCTTGAGGGATGGCTGAGCCACAAGGTTCTGCTGTTTACCAAACTGAAACATCTTTCTTGTGGGCTTTCTTAAGGCATCTGGGAGATACCTGTCTTAAAAAAAACCCCAAAAAACCAAAAACCCCACAAAAGTTAAAAAATAACTTAAATTTTGATTAACTCAATTATATTTTGAACTTTTTCAAGTATTTTAGTTTTTTTTTAAGTTCAGTAGAGGAGGAAGTGAAATATAATTTAACACACAGCAGTATTAAAATGCAGCAGATTAAAGCTCTTTGAGGCCTAGTTAAGAATTAGCTGTTTGTCTTGGGGATTTTTTTCTGATAGTGGCAAATGAAGTTCAGCCTTGAGAGAAAGAATAAAACTTGAACTATAATGGTGAGTTTTGTCACTGCCACAGAGTGAGTTAATGTTGGTATTTTAAAGTAACTGATAATATGATGAAGAAATAGGTAGAATGTACTTCGTGTTTACAAGGTACCTGTTCTCTCAGTTTAACTCTGATTTTATTAAGATATGTTTTCTATCTGTAACTTGTCCCTGTGTATTTTTAAGGTTTAGCTTTTTCTATGCTTTTATATCAGACCTTGTTAACATGAAGTCTCAGAAATGTTGTAACATTATAGTTTGAACTTAAACTCTTTAGGACGATTGCCATTTTACTGATAATGATACTTTTAATGGATGCATGAGATACTAGTATAAAGTTATAACAGGTCTGCAGAGGAGGTCTGCACTTATTTGATTACATCTGAGATATTTATTAAAATCGGGGATAAGTCAGTAGCTTTGTACACAATAGACAATTAATATGTATTAGCAAAACATAGGTTTTCCATTTTTGTTTTCCTCACACAACTTTCTAGTGTCACAGAAATCTGCTGTCTTACCAATAGGTCTTTTCATATACTTCGTATCTGAAGTATGATAAAGCCTTAAGGGATGGGATGAAAAAGTAGTCTGAAATTTGCAAGCCTATACATAACAAAATGTGTGCAAAGAAGTGAGGATCTCTTGTACTAAGTAAAGATTTGGTGGTATGGTCTTAAAGGTTATAAGGCTACACTGGCTCTCGCACCTCAGCCAGCTTACTTGTAGTTACAGGGATTTGTTGTTGGTTGGAGCATCTTATGCTGAAGTATTGTTGAAAAACCTGCTTAACACACACAGAGTACAAGAAAGCACCTTAAAAGCAAGTAGTTAAAACAAATTTATTTATTGAAAAGCCACTGTTTTACCATTACTATGTAAGGCCCAGTGGCACTCCAGCTCATGTCTGTGTCTCATTTTGGAGTTCTGCTTCTTTTTATTCTTTCTGATTTTTTATTCTTTCAGAATAAATTCAAATAGGCACTCTGCATTAAGTGTTATTTCATATAATTTTGCTTCCCAATTCATGACCTAGACCACCTGACTAGTCTAGAAACAAAATACCTTTCTCAACTGTGCCTCTCACATGTTGACTGAACTGGAACACTTTACTTTTCCCCTGCCATCTCATTTTTGGAAAGTAGTATTACTTTCCTGTATTATTATTTTCCTTTATAAAATGTTTTACCACACCTCCCCAAATTTACTAAAATCACTGAAAAGTGTGTGAGGATCCATGTATTAATGCTGGTTTATAAATATCAGAAGAGAATTTTGGTTCAATATGTAATGTGGGTTTAAGACATACATTGAAAATGTTGTAAAGTAAGGCCTGATTTTTAACCCTGTAGTCAAGAAAAATTACAAAGAACTTGAAGTTAGGTTTTTGGGGGTTTTTTTGTTTGTTTGTTCTTATTTTAGGCTACTAAGAAAGTTTTAGAGGATTTTATTGCATTAACTGTTATTACCTTTCTAAAAAAATCATCAGTTAATTTACATACTGAATAAACATCTTCCATGCCTTTCTAAATCATTCTTAATTACAAAGGCTGTTTCCATAGTTACAATTTATATCTTAATTTCATAGTAGATTTCTTTCCACTTATTCAGCTCATTCAATTTATCTACCTTATGTGTTATTTGAACTACACATAAACTTCAGGAGCGCTAATCTCTTACAGCATTTGGGAAGGAAAAACTGTATTAAAGCAGAGATAAAACTGTTTAGTATGCAGCTAGTTCAATAACCATGGATAGACTTCTTTCCTTAATAGAAATACAGGCCTTTGAAGAGAGTCTATAAGAAAATAAGCCAAAGAATCAATTAAATTCTCCTAGAATTAAATAAAGAGCAATAAGCACCATTTAAAATGTGGAATAGTTTTTAACAAACAGCCATAATTTCTACTATTTGTGAAAAACAGATAAGTCATGAAGGCATTTAAAACATTTCTAAACAACTGTAATGCTTTAAGAAGCCCATTAATATTAAATTACAGTTGAAAAATATTTCATTTTCCCTTATTAAGCTTATTTCTTCAGAGAGGGAAAACTTATTGAGAGCAAACCTGAGGACAAAAGGTTGAGGGTGTTTGTTGACAAAAGCTCAATATAACCCAGCAAGATACACCCACAGCCCAGAGAGCCAACAGTATCCTGGGCATGACCAGTAGGGCAAGGGAGGGGATTCTGCCCCTCGAATCCACTCTGGTGACACCCCACCAGGAGTTCTGAATCCAGCTCCGGGGTCTTCAGTACAGGTAAGACATGGACCTGTTGAAGCAGGTCCGGTGGAGGGGCATGAAGCTGCGGGCTGTACTCCTTCAAAAGATGACCAAAATGCTGGAGTGAGTCTCTGCTAGATCGAGCCTTTCTAGTGCAAAGCCCAGAGACATTTAACAGAAATGATCTAGCAGCTCACTTGTGAATAAAATATTTATTCTATGGCTATATATGAAACCCTTAAATTCTGCTTCATCCTTATTGTTACACAGTCATAGCCAAAAGGCTTTAAGGTTATTTATTTGCTGAGTTTTTATATACCTAGTTCAGCTTTTGGCAGTCCCTGCTGTTTGATAGTGCAATGTTAAATTAGTCAAGAGTGCTGGGGAAAAAAGAAATGCCAAACTTGCAACAGACCTCAGACATTTTTAAGTGTTAGTTTATGACCAGTCTCACACTTGGCCAAGAAAATAGACTACGAAAACAATTTCCCACCATCCATCTTAGTTTGAAAGTGGAATAATTTCCTGAATATCAAAACCAGCTGGGGCTAATATTTTATCAATTTTTTGCTTAGATAGCAGTGCTGAAACGACTTATGGCCTCCATTATATCTGAAGGAGGGTACAAAGGAACTCTTTGCAAAGTTTAAGGTGTGAGTTCTACATTTTCCTCTTACTGCTCAGCCAGTCCATGGGGAGCTCCTGTGCCCTGAAGCTTAGACTTTAGGAAAGACCAGACTGAGCATCCACTGCAACCAGCAAACTGGCAAAACTGCTTAGAAGTCATATCAATCTAGATATGCTAGAATGTATTCAAGGTGGATCTATAAATGGCATGCTAGATTTTTTTGTTTTAATTGCATAAGTGACTGCATTATGTCAAAAAGGGTTTTCTGCACTTTGATTGCAGACAACGCCATTATGATGTTGTCTGAAATACTTTAGTTTCCAGCACAGCAAAAATATTTATTGGCTCTGTCTTAATTTTCCTCTTTATTCAGGTAGTTCATTCTAGGACACATTTATGAGAGCTTTCCTGCTTTGAAGTACCTGGATTTTGTTTTAGGATATACCCCAGTAAAAGAGTAAAGCAGCCTGATCCCTAAACTGTTTTCTAGCAAGAAGGGAGTAAAGGTGAGGTAAAAGATTTTATTTAAGATTGGACAAAGGCAAACAAGAAAAAACAATGCATGCATATTTTGCTTTCACAGCATTCATGGCATTCTCAGAATTGCATGTTTGCTGCCATTTTGTGATTTTGTGTCAACAATAATGTGTGTTCTAAAAATTTCTAGAGACAAATGAGGAATTCTTATAAATTATGATGGCATTTAAATTTCTTGCATTTTCAGTTATGCTTGTGATTACATCATAAAAAGATAGTCTTCTTCTGGTCCTTCCTTTCTTGAAAAGGAAAAAGTAGGTTTCTCCAAGGCAAAAGACTATAACTGATAACTTTCCAGAGTAAAGCTAGGAAGCTGATATTTTTCTGCTTCTGAGATCTTCATATGACCTTTGCAAGTGTATAGCCTTTAGAAATATAAGTGAGGTTAAATTCCATTTAATTTCTTCCTCCTTGAGATTTTACTCACAGGTATTTTTTTCTTTATATTGATAGGGTTTGAAAGACATTATACTGAATTTTCTGTGGCACTAAATTTAGGCAACACCTCATACTCTTTATCTTTCTAAATCTAGGTGACTTTCCATAATGAAGAGGCACTCTAAATCACCCTTCTTCATATATCTCTTCTCTGTATGTTCATGTAATGTTCTTCTGCTCTCTATGGATTCACATAAGAGTGAGTGAGGTACTGGCAATGCAGTATGCCAGTGGGTCACAAACTACTTATTTTGCCTGAGTCACCATGGAACATTGTTTTTTATTGACTTGCAGGGAGGATTTCTGATTGACAAAATGCAAGCTCTGTGACTCAAATGTTCCTTAAAATAAAATAATCCAATGGAGGATAATCCATCAAATATAATATTTGGTTTAAATCCTCCAGAACTTGATTGTTTTTTGTTTTGATGTTAATATCATTTAAGAAAAACATGGCAAGAGAGATATTCCCATTTTGTCTCTAGCACTGCAAAAATCCTTAAATTTGATACTGATTTCCATGCAGAATAATTAATTATCATTCTTTTAAATTATTTTTCCAATGTAGAGTTGAGTTTAAATGTTACATGTGCAGGACATATTTATTAAGGTAAGAGTTAACATATTGAAATACTTAGATCTATAAATTTTTATTGGATCTATAAATTGGATCTATAAATTTTTAGCTTTCCAACTTCCTTTTCATTAGTGATTTTATGTAAGTGTAGAATATATGGAAATTTATCTGGTATTATATTGAAACTGAAGAGAAGACTGGACTGGAGAAAGTAGCAACAGCATTTTCAAAATGTTAATATGTGTTGTGGGTTAATCCCTCTGGCAGTTAAAACCCACACAGCTGGTTGCTCCCTTCCCCTACTGTAGGATGTGGGAGAGAACGGGAAGGGTAAATGAAAAAAACTTGTGGGTTAAGGTAAAGATAGCATTTAATAGGGAAAGCAAAAACCTTGTGTGCATCAAAGAAAATAAGGAATTTATTCACTACTTCACATCATCATATAACTCCAACATAGCAGGGCTTTATACTCCATAACTGTTAATTAAGAAGGCAAATGTCATAACTCCTAATATACCCCTCTTCCTCCTTTTTCCAACTTTTGTTGCTGAGCTTGATGGCATTTTTTGTGTGATATCCCTGGAATAAAGCCTGGTTACATAAATGGAAGTACTCAAGCATGATCCCAAAACCATGTAATTCCCCTAAGGGAAAGAAAGGTCACATCTGCAACCTCTTCAGCAAACCAGGTGGACCCAGGTGGGGCACCTGAAGCAAGGAGTTGTTACTGAGTTCTGGGTGTGTCCCTCGGGGTGGGGGCAGAGGGAGACAGCATCCTTGCTTGCAGGAGGTGTGGGCTGGCTCACCAGGGCATGGGGCTGCAGGAGCAGCTATGGAGCATCAGGGACAATGAAGAGCTCAGGACCAACCCAGAAGCCCCATCGAGATGAACTCCTTAAGCCCCAGCCTCACCACACAGAAGCAGCCAGTCTTTGGCCCAGGTGCCTGCTGGGGTTCCCTGTACCAACAAGGATATGCCTAAGGTGCAATGTGTGCCCAGCTGCACAGGAAGATGGAATCAAGGACCAGCTGTCCCAGCTGTATCCTCTTCTAACTTCTTGCACACCCCCAGCCTACTCTACAATGGGGCAACATGAGAAACCGAAAAAGATGTTGATGATCTGTAAACATGGCTCAGTAACAGCTAAAATATCAATGTGGTAACAAAATTGTTAATAAAGCCAAACCACTGCTATATGAGTTATATGAAGAAAACTAACTCTATCCCAGCCAAAACCAACACAATCTTGCTCATAATATTGCATTTAATATCTAACAAGTAAAGTGCTTGCTTAACCCAGCAAAACATTTCCAAAATCTCTACCCATTATCTTGAAAATTTACATTCAGAGGAGGGCAACAAAGCTGGTGAAAGGGCTGGAAAGAATGTCCTATGAAGAGCAGCTGAGGACTCTCAGCTTGTCTAGTTTGAGGAGGAGGCTGAGGGAAGCACTTCTTTGCTCTCTACAGCTTCCTGACAAAGGGAAGGGGAGATGGAGGTGCTGAGATCTTCTCCCTGGTATCCAGTGGCAGCACACATAGGAATGGCTCAAAAAAAAGGGGAGGTTCAGATTAGATAGTAGGAAACATTTTTTATCTAGGGGATGGTCAACCACTGGAACAGGCTTCCTGGAGAGATGGCTGATGCCCCAAGACTGTGTTAGAGAGGCATTTGGACAATACCCTTAAGTAATGTATGCTGGTCAGCCCTGAAGTGTCAGACAGTTAGACCATTTCATATTTTGTAGGTCTTCTCTGGAACTATTCAGTTCTGTTCTGTTCTGTGATTTCTTTTCTTGGCAATGGCATAATTTTGTTTCTCATACAATGTTTTACAATCATTTATCTACTTTATGGGAATGCTCAAAGTACTTCTATTGTGAAACAGTTCCCTCTAAATCAGCCTGAGTTATGATTAGTGGACATTAAGGCAAAGATGAATTTGCACCCTGGGTTTCAGTTTTAACTCTATGGGTCTGCAACATTCACTTCTTCCTGCTGTCTGGGGCTGGAGTGTATGGAGTTACGTGGTCAGTTCATAAACCACTGGTCTGTACCACCACCTGATAAAGCAGGGCAGGCTCAGAAAGAGAAAGATTTCAGTAATTCTTTGTTTCTCAACTTAAGGCATGTATTAATAATTTTCACATATATGCATTTATAATGAATGTGGAGATTTCAGATGACATGAACTCAAGTTGAAAGACTAAACTACAGTCTCTGTACTAAACTACTAAGTCTCTATAGCAAAAGCCAGATTTGTTCTAATGGAGGTCTTCCAGTATTTATTAATCTTTCTTCTTGCCCCTTGTTCTTGAAAACCTGAATTCTAACAAATTAATGAAGATGAGTGTCCCTCTTTCCTTCACAGACCTATGTCTGACCCTGCTTCTCCTGTCTGCCCCAAATTAACTGAGTCAATATAAACAGAAGGGCTAAAACATGTCAAAGTCATTACCAAACACAAATAAAACCCTATAATGAAAAACATTAGAAAATAGTAATACATGGTCAGGCTACAAAAATATGTTCTTTTTTATTTTTCTGCTTTTGGAAATCTATTTGAAAATCTTTATTTGAACTGCTGTCTTGTAGCCACATCACATTTTTTGCCATTCTGTTGTGACTTCTTTTATCTTTTTTTTTCCCACAGGCATGAATGTGTGTAATTCTTTGTCCAATTGTGTCAGTTCATTAGTTAAATAGCAATTTATGTCAACAAGTTATGTATTTCAAAATACCAAGCCTCTGCCTCAGATTTTAAGCACTTTTCTGATCACAGACAGTCACCTTATGTTACTTGCTGAGAAAAATTTGTCATATTGATCCTACTTGCTGTGATTGAAGTTGACATATTACTTTAAGAGGTTAAGGAATGAATATGTCCTTATTGAGTTGCAAGTAGCAATTATGAACTGTCTTTCTTTGAGTAGAATATAGTATTAGAAGAAAAACTGAAACTTGTCCTCAAAGCAGCTATCATTCAAGTTAACTTTGAGGAAACAAACTTTCTCTGTTACCTGCTTTAGAGTGATGGCTGTAGCCTTTATTGCATTTAACTGCTGGTCTTTTAAGTGCAATTGAAAAAAGTGACATCAAAATGACAAAGGGAGTATTTTATCTATTTTGAGATGCAAGTAAGTTTTT
>VZTR01001326.1:48725-60359 GCA_013400775.1 Chaetops frenatus | reverse complement strand
CTCTCTCCTATTAACTATCAAATAAAATCCATGTTATTGACTTTGGCATATGGTCTCATTTGCACCTTAATTCAGGAACAGGCATTTCTAATAACATTAAAAACCAGACCATAACACTCTGTCACTGGTAAGCCAGTTGGGTGAGATCCTTCATTTTTGTAATTCCAATTGTTTTACATTGTACTAATTTTTTCAATTTTTAAACACGAGCTCTAAATTTTAGAGCAGTCCAGTCCTATATGCAACTCCAAAATATCCCTCATCTGTAAATCTGCCAGTCTGATGCTCATTTACATCACAGGTCTTTCACTCGGGCACTAAGCACTATGTCCCAAGGTGTGCAATATGTGCCCAGATAAATGCCCTTACATTCCCAGCGAAGTTAAAAAGATGCTTTAGTATGACTGAAATTTCAGTTTGGATGTAAAAACACACAAATAGAAAACCTTAAAAGTATTAAGGTACATTCTTTCACTGCCCATAAGGAAAACCCACTGAGCCTGTATGGTTGTGAAGATCTGTTCCTTTGCTCCATTACTGTCTGAAAGGGCAATGAGCAGAATACTGCTTGGGACAGATTTGCTACCTGCAAAGATCTATAATTTGGTATTATGTTTCTGAAATTACAGCATGTAGCCTCTGCATCATGCTACAGGAAAGAAATGCTCCTGCTGCCTTGCAGCCTTACCACTCCACAAATCCCAGGACACCGCAGGACTCTGCACATCCACATCAGTTCTTCTTGGGTGGACATTCCCAGAGGAATTACACTGCTTTGAGCATGCAAAGCCATGTAACCTAAGACATGTGAAAAAATAATTTAATAATTCATAAGCTTTCTCTTTAATAAACAGACCCTCAGGACACAGAAGTCACAGTCTACCCTGCTCTGGAGAATATTAAGATGACCATGCATCAGTCACATGCTACAATTTCTCTGTGTTGTTTTTTCTTTTGCAGCACTTGCAGAAATCCATTTGCAAACATGATTTTTCCAAAACATTGCTGCCTGTATGCTACATAGTTTTAGCATTCATCAATTTGTGTAGTGTTAGTGCTTTATAAACTACTGGTTTGTTTGTACAGAAATTAACACCAAATTAGCAGGTTTGCTGTATGAACATTTTATCTGCCCTGGCTTTTACAAACCATCCTATCCTGTTCAAAAACTATGGTATTGAAATAAACTATACAAAGTTTACACATACTCATTGCTTCTAGTCCTCTTTCTTTTCCTCACATTCAAATCCCTTTTCAAAAATATGAGAAGATGACAAGCAATGTAGAAAGCACCTTCAAGGTTATCTTTTTACTCATCTAGAAAATTATGTTACTGTCTACCTCTGGATAAGATTTGAGGAGCTGCATCAACATGCAAAGAACTCAGAAGAAGGAGGGAATCGATGGCTGCTTTAATTGTCACACCATCCTGAAACCAAGACCTCCAGCACAACAAAGATCTCTAAGACCAAATGAAATCAGCAATGAACAACAATTAAGATGGTTTCCTAAACAAACTTCAATCCTGTTCATAACAAATTAGGCATAATTTGCTTAGAGGATAATTTTTTTCAAGCTGTCAATTCAGCAACAAAATTGTCATCAAGTTAAATATAATGCAACCTTGATGCAGATGAGAAACAAGAGTTATATTTTCTCAAGAACCAAGTATATCCCAGTTCATTTGACGATCCAGTAAAATCAGACAGCAAGATCTGATTTCTCTTTTAAAAGTCTGATATACATTTTCTTATTCCTAACTTAGAGTGGACAGAGTAAAATACAGTTTAAGAACTACCTGTTCTCACCTTTTACTTATATTCTTAAAAGTAGAGGATTTTAGGCATGAATCTGCCACTCATGGCATACTTGTTTTACTGTATATATTATATTTAAAAGCAGCCTTTCTTGAAATGATCACAAATTGTACACTGACATTTGGTCACCTTCTCTTAAACAGTAACCTACCAGCTTTACCACCTCTTATTATGGTCCTCTCTCCATTTCTGTAGCTTAATATTGCAGCGCACGTGGCAAAACAGCTGGATCATTTACTGTTCATGAAGAGGTAGAAATGACACAGCAGGTATGTCAGGTTTTGTCCATTACTTTGCACTTACTTGGTCTGATACTTAATCCACTTAACATGCATTTTGGTAAGTGACATGAGAACCATTTATCTAAATCCGAATGATCCATCTGAGGATTATTTTTCCCTCCTGCATATGTATTGTATAGATTCCTCCCCACCCCCCTCCTAAACCTCAAATAAAATTAAATTCTCCTGAATTACCCTGTTGGTACATTTCTATTAATAACAGACAGCAAAAACACTTCACTCCTCTATTAGTATTGTTCAGTGAGCATCCCACGCTTGAAAGGTCTCAGGATAACAATGAAAACTTCCTGCGGCAAAGACTGAGAACCCTGAAAAATACCTTAATGAGGCTAAAAGAGTTTCCTGGAATTAAAAAAAAAAAAAAAGAAGAAGGAAAGAAAAAATATGTAAATTGTACTAACTGGCCCAAATGTTTGCATGAGTTTGGGCCAGTTTCTGTCAAATTTTCTCTTGTTATTATTTGCCTAGGAGTCATTCACAGATTTCAGCTGAGTTATGTCTGCACACAGATTTTTGTTCAGAACTGTAAACTTTCATTAAAACAAAGAAAAATCTTGAATGCCAAAATTATTTCCATTTTCTATTCAGACTTAGACAATTGCAGAAAAGGCTCCCCTGTCCAGAAGGTTGTTGAACACACCCTTCATTTGCAGCTTGAACTACATCCAAGTCCAGACTACTGAAGATTGAGCAGAGTCTGATTTTGACTCATAATGTCATAAAAAGTCAGTGTAATAAGTCAACAATGTACCAAATAATTAACTTTTTTACATACCTATGAATCAGCTCTGCAGCAATCTCATGTCAGTAGCAAAACACAATAGCATAATTGCAAATGCCACAAAAACATACGCAGAAAGTTGCCTGCTTTTGTGTTTCACAACCAATCACATATTCTAGCATCTGAATAACAGGATGGTTATCTCTAGGCTGGATGTGTTCCATCACCCACACAATTCTCCCACCAAGAGGACACCTCTCATGCCTGAGAACAATTAATTTATGTTGTTTGGGCTACAGCAAAACTATCTTTAAGAACTGAAATGAGAAAAGATTTGGTATTTAATACTGAATTTAAAAAAAAATGTCTTCCATTAAATATGAATTAACAGGGCTTAATTCTTTCTTTCTCTGATTTGTTCATTGACCATTTCTTTGCTTTCTTGAAAAATATCCATGACAAAATTTGGGAAGGATTTAGAAGGGATCATTTAAAAGTATAGGAAGGGCTGTGTCCTGGGCCAAAAGCTTTTTAAAAAAGGAGAACTGGGGAAAATGTGAAGAATGACAACTGCAAATCCATAAGTACACAAATTATTTACAAATTCTAGTTGATAGCCTAATGTGGTAAATAAAGCAATGGTTGATAGCCTAATATGGTGAGTAAGCCTGCTCCTGCAGTGACAAGGGGCAAGTGAGAGGCAACTGTTACTCAGATGCCATGCGAATGCCATTATTTCTGTATGTATAGTTCAAATTAACATACTATGGAAACAGCCTTAGGAAATGAAAATACAGAGAATGACGGTATGGAAAGATGCCACTACTTTACTTCAGATGCTTGTCTATAGCAACTGAAGGAAGAAAACAACTGACATGGTATTTATCATTTGCTGCTGCTGCATGAATGCCTGAACTGATGTGATAACATCTTCCTTTATGTAGGTGTGCTAGAAAGGAAACATTGCACCCATCAGTTTCTGAATTCAATTAAATCATTGCAAGTACTATGTTAAAAAACCAATCTCTAAATTTCTGTTATTTTCATGGACAGATCAGAGTATCTGTCCCTGAAATTATTTCCACCCACAGACTTGGACTACATTTGACTCTCACTCAAAGTTATTTCTGATTTCACTCTTGAACTGAACAACAGAAGAAAAACAGACATCCTATATTTCTGTTCCCCATGGCTACTTGTAACTAGTGGTAAAATGATGGTCACAGTGCATGTTTTTAGGGTTTTAGCTGTCATTTGACAAAAGTTTCAGTTACACACTGATCAGATAAATACTAAAATTAGACACTGCATAGAAGTCTGGCTTACCAGGACTGTCACTTTTCTGTCATTGAGTCTTCTTGTCCACAGCTTTTGCAAACCCACAGCAAAGTAATTACAGACCAATACATGAAAAGAGGAGGTGGGTGTGATCTTCAGCCTCAAAATCACCCATCTCCATGCTCAGAGTGTTACATTCCCCTTTGCTTGATATGGACTGAGGCTCTGCAAACCAACATAGATACGGGAATGCAGTGCCTCCTACAACTGGAATTATGTTGACACTGTTAACAGTGTTAATTGCAATTCTCCTATAGCAGCATGAACCACTTGTATCAAAATGGTAATGACAACAACAAAACACTTGAAAATACTTCCTGTATTTCATATGAGAGGGGAAAATATCTGCTTTTCTCTAAACTGTGTTTATTTTTCTTTTTTCTTCCCCCTTGTCCCACTCCCTTGACCTTGTAGCTCAATATTCAGTTGTGGATTTTGCATTTTCTTGGAGTTGAGCCCAAGATACCTGGTTTGTCACTGGACCTGTTCATGACAAACATCACTGCCAGTTTCTAATGCTTCTTGCAGCAGCTACATTTTGTCGCTCAGTATAGTGCCCGCTTCCCATCTGGCTGAGGTGGTGCAGTGTGTTCATACGTTTCAACATACAATACTGCCCTGAAAGGAGCAAAATTTCCACTTGATGACACTAGAGAGAAAAGCAGGATTAAGTCTGTAACAGCCCACTGTTCCTCATCAAAGTAAAACTGTGGGTACTTGATACCATGCACCCTCCTTTCCAAGATATGCTACCTTTTTCACTTCAAAATATTCCTAAACTCTTACTTGCAGGTTTTGTGATCTCAAAATCAAACTAAATCTGTTCCTGATTGGATTGGATCTGGAGGATGTTCTACCATATGCTTAAGGAAAACATCACAGTACAACATAATACTTAACTTTGTTGCCATCAGACAGCCCTTTAAAAGTGGATTAAACTGTACAGGAATTGCTTTTGGGTGCCTTTTTAATGTTTCTTGCTTACACAGTTTAAAGAACTCAAAACAAAGTTTCAGCAAAAGACTTTTATCTCCACTCATTACACTCTCTGACTGCTAAGAGTAAGAAAGCTGCTATCCCATTTTCTCACTGGAAATGAAATATATAATGGAAGAATCTTGATTTAATAACAGGGCAAGAAACTTAGGGTACACAGGACATGCACAGACATCAGGACAATGTATCTGTTACAGAACCCACACCCCTTCCTCCCAAGTGCCTTTCAAGTGTAGATCACAGGCTGGAAGAATAGGCCAGGTGGCCTCCAGCCCATTATCAGTGTTATTTGCCTGAAAACTCAGCTGGTCCTTCCCATTACAAGACACTTCATTAGAGTCACTTCACATCAGAAAAGCCTGGAACTCTGCCTGCGCACAAAAAGATCATGCTGGGTATAACCACATGACAGGAAGGGAGGAGCTTGTGGCATATGACCTTTGAGATGTCCACCATTCTGTTCAGCTACTGATCAAGTTCAGCTATGTCTAAAAAGTTAATGGGATATACATGCAGTTTTCCTTAGGAAACCAGGCTAAAAATAATGGCAACAGGAATTGCAAGGCATACCAGTTTGGTATTAGTATGTAGAGGCTATTAATCTCTCATGGTGGAGATAACTAAGTAATACTTTATTAAACACTTCCTTATCAGGATAAAGACTATCCTTAAATTAATGTATTTTCCTATACACAACTTCCCACCCTTATGTAGTTTCTTCTACAAATCTGAAAGGAAGACTAGGCTGGTAAATTCAGTAAGCCAGGCAACTAACAGTCCCTGGAGCAGCCTTGTATACATGAATGTCACAGAGACATTTAAGATTCATATGTTTGTACAGATATACAACATTTGGCTTTAAAAATATATCTACCATCTGTCTGTCAGGCCCCAACATAGTCTATCCACGTCAAGAACTGCAGCTGATCTGATGCTGACAAAACCAGAACTGGAAATCTTGCACAGCTACAAAATAAATGCTCAGAGTTTGTTATGGTACAAGATTCAGTTGACGTACATCAGGCAGAGAAGTGTGGTCAAGGGCAGGCATTGGTCAGTCCTCAAACTAGGACTTCTGGGCTTTGTTTATCCACGGAGCTTCAGCTGCAACTGTTGTTTCCATTTCAGAAGTGGATTGTTCCCTGCTGTTCAGAGGCACAGTTCTGTTAGAACACCCACAAGTCACTCTCTTGCCTTATCATCAATAATGCATCTATCCTATGAAGTACAAGAAGACAGTGATATTAAAAAAAAAGAAGATACATGCATTTCTCTTTCAACGGCCAGAAAAACACCTTCTTCTTGTACACCTTGTGGATATACACAAAGATAAGGAGAAAATGCAGCCTTTGAACAGTCCTTCTCCTCTTATCATTTCCCTTCCGACATACAAATATCAATCTACAAGAAACGGGCACATAGGTCTCACAAAGCATAACATGAGAGAAACAGTGTTTTAATGATGAATGAGACCTAGATCTGTTGTAGATGAGTTTAAAATACAACAAGAAAGTGTATTTCACATGTTCAGCTTCGTGCAGTGATTTTGTTTATTATTTTATCAAGTTAGGGAAAGTGAAAATCATCTCTCTAATTTGTGTGTGTTGGAGTTTTTTTTTTAATCCAAGTAAAACAGGCAGTAAACAAATATTGAGACCCAGCAAGGAGGGAATATGGGCTTTATTCTACCCATCAATTAGCCTTAAACACCTGTTCTTTGCATAGTCATAGTTGTCCTGCACAACATGACCTCCCTCTCCAATTTTCAGACCCCACATACTGGTTTAAGTAGACACAGCCAAGCTTTGATGCTCCGAGATTGTCAAAATGTGAGAGGTGGTAAAGCAGGAGTCTGGCAGGTCCCTCTCTGTCAAGTGACTGGAGACAGGGTCTTGCTATGACTCAGACAAGACAGTGAAGTAAGGCTTATAGCTGTTATTCCAATTGACATCACCTTAAAACCATATAATCATAAAATAGCGTGTGCTGGAAGAGACTTTTTAAAGGTCATCTTGTCCAACCCCAGGAACATCTTCAACTAAAGCAGGTTGCTCAGAATCCAGTCCAACCTGACCTTAAATGTTTGTAGGGATGGGGCATCTACTATCTCCATTCGCAAAATATAAAAATTTTCTTCCTTCTAGCTAATCTAAACTGACCCTCCTTCAGTTTAAAACCATTACCCCTTATCCTATAACAAGAGGCCATACTGAAGTGTGTCCCTGTATTTCCTATAAGCCCCCTTTAAATACTGTTAAGGTCACAATGAAGTGTTTCTGGAGCCTTCTTTTCTCCAGGCTGAACAGCTCCAATTCTTTTAGCCTTTACTCATAGGAGAGAATCCCTCTGATCATTGTTGGGGCTCTCCTCTGGACCTGCTCCAACATATCCATTCTTTCTTGTGTTTGAGAACTCTAGAACTGGACACAGTACTCCAGATGGGGTCTCATGAGAGTGGAGTAGGGGAGTAGAATCATCTCCCTCGACCTTTTGGCCTTGGTCTTTTGATTCAGACCAGGACACAGCTTTCTGGGCTGGGAGCACACTCTGTTGGCTCATGTTCAGCCTCTTACCCACCAGAACTTCCCCAAGTCTTTCTCTGCAAGGCTGCTCTCAATTTGCTCAGTCTCCAGCCAGTATGGTACTGAGAGTTGCCCCGAGCCAGATGCAGAACCTGGAATTTTAGCTTGCAGAACCCTCATGAGGTTCCCATGGGTCCTTTTCTCAAGCTTGTCCAGGTACCTCTGGTACTTTAGATGAGCCAATCACTTGATGTGGTGTCACCTGCAAATTTACTGAGGGTGCACTCAATCCCGTTGTCTAGGTCTCTGATAAAAACATTTTATAGCACTGGCCCCAATATGGACACCTCCCTCAGGGGTCCATATTGGGTCCCCAAGCTGTTGATTATTACCCTGTGGATGTGACTGTCGAACCAATTCCTTCTTCAGTGAACATTCTCCCCCTCAAATCCATCTCTCTACAATTTAGAGAGAGAATATTGTGGGAAACCATATCAAAAGCCTTAAAAAAACCCAGAAAGATTTTTCCTAAATCCAGATTAGATCACTTCCCTTGCCCACTGATGTAATCATTCCATTATAGAAGGTCACTAGGTTTCTAGATCAGACAGGACTTTACTTTGGTGCAACTCTGCTGGTTGTCTCAACTCATCTCCCTTTCATGTGCCTTAGCATGGCTTCTAGGAGGATCTGATCCATGATCTTCTCAAGCACAGAGGTGAGATAGACAAGTTGGTAGTTCCCAGGATCCTCCTTCCTACCCTTTTTTAAGATGGGTACAATGTATCTATTTTTCCAGTCACGAGGGTCTTCACCTGACTGCTACAACTTCTTGAATATCATGGAGAGTTGGCTTAGCAACTACATCAGACACTTCTTGCAATGCATCTCACCAGGTCCCATGGACTTAAGTAGAATCAGGTTCCTCAGGTGGTCGTTATCCTGATCTTCACGTACAGTGGGAAATGCTTTCCTTCCCCAGTCCCCATATGATAGTTCATCCACTCAAGAGATGTAGGAGGAGAGGTTGCCACTGAAGACTGAGACAATACAGTTTTTGAGTGCCCAGGCTTCACTTTGTCCACGGTTACAAGTCTGCCATCCTTGCTTACCTTCTTCGACCTTTCTTTTCTGGCTGTCATACCTGTAGAAGCTCTTCTTGTTATTCTTTGCCAGGCCAAGTTTAGGTCCAGGTTTCACCTTTGGCCTTCCCCACCTCATCCTTACAAAACTGGGCTGTATCCTTGTACTCTTCCCAGGATACCTGTCCTTGTTTTCCCTGCCTGTGCATGTACTTCTTGCTGTTTAGTTTGACCAGCAGGTCCTGACTCAGTCATGCTGGTCTCTTGCCTTCCTTGCCCTATTTCTTGCACCTTGTGATCAAGAGCTCTTGAGGTCTATGGAAGGCATCCTTGAAAGATTTGCCAATTCTGTTCCCCTCCCTTTTCCCTGAGGGTGGTTTCCCAGGTGGTCCTATTGACTAACTCCTTGAAGAGCTGTAAGTTTTCTTTCCTAATTTTCAGGGTCCTGACTCTTTGCCTGATCTGTACCCCTCAGGACTGCAAACTCCACCAGTACACAATCACTGCAGCCCAGTTACTCCAATCTTGACACCCCCAATAATTCACTTGCATTGACGGCCATCAGGTACAGTAGCACAATCCCTCTGGTAGGACTGTTTATTACCTGACTTAAGAAGTTATCCTCCAAGCATTCCATGTGCTACTTTTCCAGCAGATATCAGAGTGGTTGAAGTCACCCGGAAGGATAAGAGCCTGCAAGTATGATGTCTCCCGTAACTGGAGCAAAAAGGATCCCCTTGATCAGGTGGGCTGTAGCGTACATCAATCACAATGCTCCCTTTGTTGACTCAGTCTCTGATTTTTACCCATATGCTTTAGACCAGCTCATGGCCGTTCCCCAGAGAGAGCTCTTTACATTCCATCTATGTCTTAATGCAGATGGCAACCCCTTTGCTCCTCCTTCCTCTCCAGTCACTTCTGAACATCCTGCAGCCATGCTCCAGTCACAGGATTCATGCCACCAAATTTTAGCAATGACAATGAGGTCATGCTTTCTAGCAGCATGGTGGCTTCAAGCTCCCTGGTTTTTGTTCATGCTGCATGCATTGGTATAGCCACATGTTTGAGGCTCATGGGCTGACTCCCAGCACACAGTGCTATGACTAAATTATTTTCACACTTGGAGCACTGCTTTTTGCTGTAGACCAAGTGGTCAGAAGCTGGCAGGAGCAAGACTTTTCAATACCCACAACCAAATCAAAAATACAGAAAGATTAGCTGCCAATGAGATTTAAAACAATAAAGCATAACAGAAGCTTATAAGAAAGGCAAAACCAACTGTCCTTGGAAAGATAAACTTGGCAGCCAACATAGGAAAAGCAACTATTAACGTAAGCAGGGTTGTTACAAGCCTCAAGTTAAAAACTGGAACTATTTTAAAAGGTAACAGAAATTAAGAACACATGCAAGCCTTGAGCTGAAAAACAGTCTGACCTTGAAGTAATTGAATCTGCCTTTCCGGTTCCTGGGTCTTTCGGCCTTGGTAACAGACAATATGTATTGCTTCCTGGTACAGCATAGCTGCATAGGCATCCAATAAGGCCTGTCTGGTATGAGACAGAGGGTCTTTGCCTTATCTGCTGCCTGCTACCCTGATTTGTCACTAACATTGCCACCTCAAGGCCCCAAGTGCTAGACAAAGCCTACTGAACTGCTCCAAGATTCCAGACCAACTTTACCTGTCAATGCAGGCTCTGGATCAAGGACAGGGAGGCTTCCCTGAACACTGTTTGATTTTTTTACAGATCAGCATAGTCATTCTGCCCTGGATGTCTCAGTCAGCTCATTCTATGGTATCTCCTGTCACAAGATCCAGCAGAGTCATTATACCCCATAAGCATCACCACAGTCATACATCTCAATGCAGCATTCCAGATCTCCAGACTCAAAATAACAGTGAATCCCTCCTATACATCAAAACAGCTCTAAGAGAAATCATGACATCTTGGGCACGTGAAATTTTCAGCTGAAGCAGTGCCATCCACTTGTGAACCCTTGAATCATCCAGCTAGTAGTCTGGCAACAAAAGCAGTAGTTTTTGTATCGTCTAACATAAAGAGCTTGCACAAACTTCTAGATGGTGTTTGCAGAACAGCACCCAAAACTTTTTTGTTTCTACTTTCCCCTTGGTGGGTACCAGCCCAGCATTACCAAAATGCCTGCTTGGGTAGTGCTTGCAAGGACTAGCACACAGAAGATAAAGCACCCTATAAAGTTGTTATACAGCCTCCTGAACAGCTCAATAATTACCGCTGTTAATTCTTATTGATACTGCACCACTGCTCATTACAGAGATCTAGCAGATCAAAAAGCAGATTTAGGAGGAGAGTTACAGACTTTAGTGTTGATAACCACTAGCATCTCCAGCCAACATCCAGATCACACAGCCCTGAGAAGTCCACATGAATATTCCTGGGCATCAATTCACAGCCTTGCACAGCTTTTAAAATATACAATGACCATAGCTCCTGTAGTAGTGAACCTGCACATTTGCGTAAAGAACATGAGGTGTCAGATTGGTTGCAGAGTGGACCAAGAAGCTAATAACTTCTATGTCTCCAATTAAATTTTTTCCTTGTCAAAAAGGGATAAACCACCACAATTCCACTGTATTTTCAAATGTAATTGAACCTTGGATCGCTGCTGTCTTTAACAGACAGATAAACTAAATGCCAGTGAGAAGGGATGTTAAAATCTGTATATTAAGCACTGCAGTAGTATAACCAGTCAGGACACAAAATCACTTGTTACTCCAAGCAAGTATATACTACAAGCTCTTTCAGAAAAGAGGTAGCAAAATAATTATGCAAAAAAAAAAAAAAAAAAAAAAAAAATAAAAACCACACAAAACATCTT
>VZTR01001326.1:13493-48571 GCA_013400775.1 Chaetops frenatus | reverse complement strand
AAAAAAAAAAAAAAATCAAGACCATCAGAACACTTCTAAATTATTAAAAGTATTTGGGATGTAAAGAGAGGGCTGGTTTCGTTTTATTTTTTTGCTTTACATCTGGATTACAATGGATTATTACTGCAGAAACGACTTGTGGAAAGACGACTCTACAACCCATAAATTGTACAGTAGGTATGCTTATTCAGTGCCGGGCGCACGGGGGATCTCTCCTCTGAAGGTGTGCGCACTGTCTCTAGAGTTCTGTTTGGTATATATGGGGTTTCAAGTTACATACTCATTAGGTTACCTGATATGCCTATACATATTCATAGCCTTTCCCCAAAATTATTTGCAGGCTCCTTAGTCAGCATAACATGAGTTTCACACAGGCGCAGTGCTGCCCTGTGGTCGCAGGCAGGGGTCGTCTCCCTCAGAGTTGCACTTTCAGCTCTCTCAGTTGCCTATGTTCCCTGGCTTGTCAGTATTAGTTCAAACCTCAAGGCCAGTTGAACAGGTCATTGGGAAAAGCAGGGACTAAGTGACTTATCAGTGGCCTTGTTCCTTTCACTCAGTCTCAGTAAGCACATACTCTGTCTCAGTAACCAAGCAACTAACATGGTCAGTTAGCAATTAACCCTATGTAGTCCTCGTATCAGGAAAGGTATACCTGAAAGCATTGAAATAACCACATTCCTTCTTTTATGTTTAAATGTGTTTCCAGCTCATATCTAGATGTTGACAAAATCAAATATCTATCTCTTCTTAATTTTCCAAACTACAGAATATAATTGCACAGTAGAAAACAAGATCTAATACAAGATGTGGCAACTGAGATTTCATGCTGCTTACATGTAGTTATTTAAAAGATAGGAAATCACAAGGAAGTGTGACTCATTTTAACATTGGAATGACATTTTCTTAACTGTACCTCAGTTTAGAGACAAATTTAGGAGAAAATCTGCTGGAATGAGCATTTCCTCTAAAGAGAAGGGCTTCGATAATTCCATTTGCCAGTGAGGGAAATTAATACCAGTGGGTGAAAGTGGGGGAAAAAAAAAAAAAAAGGGTGCCCACAAGGCACAGAAAATGATTGAATAAATGCCAGATCTGAAAATTCAAAACCTTAACACCACCCCCCACAAGACCACGTGGCCGGGAGTCAAAGATGGCAGCTGCCCCCTTTGTCTCAGGGAAGGGGAGGACCAGGAGTGCATGCAGCTACTCAGGCGATTAGATGGGAACCTTTTCAACATTAGTCTCCTCCTCAAAGCCAGCAAAGCTGGTGGGTTTTGCTGGCCTTTCTCATGTTGATTCAGTTTCTCCAAGGTCTTGGGTTCGGGGCAGCTCAATGAACCAGGAAAACAAAACCAAACCAAACCAAACCAAACCAAAAAACACACCAAAAAACAAACAACCAAACCAACCAAACAAACAAAAAAAAAACAAACTCAAAAAAACCCCATGAGGATTCCTGGTACAGCCTCCAGGCTAGGGGAAGGGGAAAAAAAGGAAAACTTCTTGCTTCAAACTAGCAAAAGATACTAATCCAACAAAAGGAACAAGGCAACATCCTGGTCCACACTGCAGCCCAAGCACACCAGAGAGTAAGGATTTGAACAAAAGCCACGCAGGAGCCCAAGGCTTCCCACCCCACCCCTGGGTCCATCTTAAAGCTACAGCAGCCATTTCTGGCCATAAAACAGACAATTAGGGAATAAAATACTATCATAAAATCACCCCAAGACACTGTGCATGAAAGGAAGAGTGTTGCCATATTCTGCTTTAACAGCAGTAAATCAGATGCAGTACGGCAATTGCTGCATTTCACAGTTTTTTGCAGTCATATTGATTTGTTCCAAGGTTGAGGAAAGAGTCACCTCAGACATTGACTCAGTGAGCTGGGTATTTGCTTTATTCAGCGCTGGGTACGTGGGGGATTGCTCTTCCTAACGCACACAACCAGCACTTTTACACAGCGCGGTATATGGTTAAATTGCGTGCATATTCATTACCTTCCTTGGGATAGGAGTGGTTATACAAATCAGGAATCATTAATATCATTAGCATACGTGACACACAAGCACAGTGTATTCTGGTTGGTCACACTGAGGAAGGCTCCAAGTCTTTCTCAGGGGTTGTTCCGATGAAGGTCGGCAATCTTCCTCACTCTGCACTCTTCACCTTTCTAAAGCATACACAGTCTTTCACTGGCTGGTTCAGTGGTTTCGGTTTCAACAGGTTTTGCTCCGCTTGACAAGGTGCATTCTGTTTCTCTTAACAAGGCTAAGGCGCATCCTGCTTCTTAGGCTTATGACTAATATTTGCTTACATGAGTTAATTATTGATTAACTCCTTTCAATGTTCAAAAACAAGGTTTGGTTCTTCTTTCTGTGAAACTAGTTCATCTAAGCCCAACACCACCCCCACCCCTACACCAAGATTCAGTCGCCAGACTCCTAATTTAGACACATTATGACTCAGCGAGAAACAACTCCACAACCTAAGAGGTTGTGTCCTGGTTTAGGGCAAATTTAGTGTGGGGATGGTTGGGACAGAGACGGGCCCACTCTGGTATGCTTTAAAGTGAGATTTATTGCTACAATCTCATGAAGTCATGAGAACACCTTCACAGAGGAATGCAGAAGTCAGTCAGAGTGTGAAAGTGGTCACAAGATTGTAGGTTACAAGGCCTCTTAAAGGTTATTTGTCCAATAGATAATTGCCACATACATATATTTTTCTTTTCACTCTAATAGTTAACATCTGTATTACACATCTGGCCGCATTGTGGATTTTTTTCATCTAATCATGTATTAACACACAGTTCTATATTGCTCAATTCTATATTATTACATTTAAAACTTTTTGCTTTATTCTGTAGCTACTTCTATATTTAAACTTCAAACTTCAAAACCTTCTACTATCTAACTTAACACGTCTTTTCTTGAACTACAGACAAAGATCTTTGTTATAGGTCATTAAGTTTGGAAGTCTTTCCCACGGCCTCAGATCAAATCCAGTACACATTTCAAATTCAGAGTGAGCAGGTCCAAGGCCTTGAAGGTTTTCTGTGTCTTGGATTCCGACAATTTGGGAGGTATGTTTGTTCAGCGCTGAGGCACATGGGGGATCCTTCCTCCAAAGACGTGCGCGCCCACCGTGGCAACCCGTCTTGGCTTTAGGCAGCAAAGTGTTACCTACTCATGATAATTCAAGAGCACCTATACATATTCATTACTTTTCCCTGCTTTGTATTATAATGAGTTCGAAAAATCACTTCCATATGCTTGGGCCTGCATAGTGCTTCCTGGTGATCGTGGGCTAGGGTCTCAAGGATGAAGTAAGAAGTCTTGCTCAGGTCTCAAGGATGAAGTAAGAAGTCTTCCTCTTAGCTGAACTTTTCACCTCTGTTAGTCACACATGCTCCCTAGACCCTTTAGAGACTCCTGGAGCTTTTAGAAACCACAACACCAGCTTTAACCAGGTCAGGATGGTTTCAGCAGTTAGTCCTTTGTTCTCAACAGGGTCTGTTTGCAATTAGTTCCTCGTATTTTAATCACCTTGGGGCCATACTTAAGCTTGACTACAGACTACTCTATGAGCCCTTCAATGCTCGCTTGCTATCTCAGCTTAAGTCTTATCATTAATTATTGCCTCTATCAAGTCTAATAGTCTTATCGTTAATTATTCCCTCTATCAGTTATACTGGACAACTTGTAAATCCTATTTCTTTTCCCAAAAGGTACTAGGGCAGCAAGATCTTCCCTTAATGTCTAGTAAATAAGAAACGAGGAAAGCCCATGCCTACCAGGCAATCACTGGCATTCAGATACAGGAGTCAAGGAAGCACTTAAAGCTCATGACACACAGAAGACCCCAGAGAATCAAATATACAATCATTCGTACAAAAGATGCTACTGCCTCCAAAGCCCCAATGAGCTCCATAACATCAAGCATAACATCATAAATGAAAACACTGCAGCATTTTTTGTTTTATTTAGACAGTAATTCCAATGTATTCTTGCCGGAGGTTAGGATTTTTCGTTTTTTTTCTTTCTCTCAGAAAATTTGTCCCATAAGAGACAGTAATGACATACTTAAGAGACAGAAGAAATGGTCAAGGTGGGAGGAGGGGTGCAGTTGGCTGCACTCCCCTAGCTGAGGGGTGTAGAGGCCCTAGAGCCTAAAAAGAGAACTCCCAGGGCAATGTCCCGAAAGATCTATCATAGCCTTTGGGAATGCTTTTTCTGTTGCACTGAGAGAAAGGCCTTCCCCCGTAGTGCTCTGCAGCAGTATGTTAAGTCACTTCCATTGGCTTGGCATTGCCCACCTCTAATTGTTCATACTTGTACTTAGCCCTAGAGATCTCTTCTTTCCGTGTGTTCTTATTAGTTGTGATACTCTCACCATCCACTCTCAAGTTCCCAATAGAGTGCCCTCTGCCCTCCCCTCCTACCATCTCTGTGCCCGCAGGTTATTGGCCTATGACCCCCCCAAGCTGTGCACCACCCTGACTGTCTGTCTTCTGTCCCTGATTCCTTCAGCATATGGAGCAATAAACCTTCACTAGAATTTCACACAGAAGATCCTTCCTGCCTTCTATTTGCTGAGCTATCTGCAGTGTGTGTGTGTGTGTGTGTGTGTGTGTGGATGAGAGGGACTGTCTGAGAGCCCACCCGAGTGGCTTCCTGAGTGGAGGCGCTTTGGGGAGGGGGAGTTGCAGGGTCCAATATCCACCCCCACCACACCACTACAGAGGGGTATTCTCTTGGGAAGGAGAGATAATGGAAGATTTTGGCTGGGGTGTGAGGGGCTGGGCTTGGCTCCTCTTGCTCTCAGGACCAAAGGGGTGACAGGCTGCAGTTCCTGTGAGAAGAATTCGCCACCACTGCAGGGATTCATCTCCTGGTGTCTTCTACTACCGTGAGAGGAGCTCTGCTCATAAGAGCCACCATGGGACTGGGATATTATTAACACCCTATCTCACTGGAAAGGACCCTCGCCATCTGCTCAGGTGCCTCAAGGACGCTGAGCCCCTGAGCTCCCCTTCCAAGGGAGGCTCTCCTGGCTGTGTTCAGAAAGCTGGCTGCTGCTGCCTAGCCCTGCCACTTCTCTGGCACTGCTCCCAGTTTTTCACTACACTGTAGATCCTGCACCTCCTGCCTACTGGGACACCCCAGGTCTCCTACTACAGCTGAGGAGTTTCTACTACATTTCATTTGCTACCCCAGGTATGCCTGCCTCTGCCACTCCAGGTGCTGCTCCAAAGTTCCTGCTACAACCCATTTCACCATCCGGAAGGGCACCAGAATTGACTGCCCCTGTGAATTTTTAAAGGAAGTCCCTTTTCTATCTCTTCCACCAGCACACCCACCATTACCCATGTGGAGAGCAGCAGCTGAGCTCGCGCCACAGCGCCCCCTGTAGCTGCAGGGGAATCATCGCACCTGCCCTGCCAGCTGGTAGCCAACAGTGCCCCTGCTGGCTGTGACTGTAACTACACCAAAGGGGAAAGTTCCTGACAGCACTTTTCTCTGACTTTCTCTTGACAGCACTGTTATTGGGTTTCTGATTCTGTTAGTTGTTGCTGCCATTGCTGTTGTTTGTTTGCCTTGTTATACATATATACATATTAGTAAAGAACTATTTTTTTTTTCCCACATCTTTGCCTGAAATCCCTTCATTTCAAAGTTTTAATAATTTGGAGGGAAGGGGGTCATATTTTCCATTCCAAGAGAGGTTTCTGCCTTCCTTGGCAGGTGCATTTTTTTCAAACCAAGACAACAGTCTTATCTTCCACTCCTCTGAAAGCACACACAGGGCTTTGTTTCTTTGGAAAACTAGGCATTTACTATTTATTTTGTAACAACAATTTGTTCAGATTTCCAACTATCAAGCCCCCCCAAAATGCCACATTATACAGTAATATCTATATTGATATAATACAAAGGTTCTGTGATGTTTATAAAGCTTTTTAAACTGTGTTAGCAAAACTGTTTTCCTAAATTACATTTTCCAACTCATCATTCCTTGTTATGCTATAACATTTGAAATGGTGGGACACTATTTTGCTGCATTAAATGTTTTAAATTATCTTGATGATGGCAATGTAAGGAATGCTATTATCAGAAGTAAAGCTGACAAATACATAGATCTCTTGAAATTATAGATTTTAAATATCAGAGATACAAAGTTTTTAAGTCATAAAATACCATAGGCCATCATAAAAGGAGGATCCAGATTCTGAAACCCTTGTCCTGATTCATTTAAATATGCATATTAAAGAATGAAAATCCACTATGAAATTACAGGGTTATTTATACAGACTGGCATAAACTCACTTTATGGTATTATGCTTTTAAACATCAAGCAGTTTGAACAAATACCTGAAATTACTACCTACTACTCCATCAAATACCTTCAAAATAATAATCATATGAAGAGTGAAATAAGTTTCACAGACTCAGGTATAATCGAAATTACTGTAGTCAGAGAAATTTATCCAAATCAAGGAACATTATTTTAAACATGGCTACGTTTAATACAAAAGAAAAGTAGAGCACAGATTTTCAACAACCAAATAATAAACTCAAAAAACATTTTGAAAAATCAACTCTGCCACTCACTTTACTTTTTCTGGCCACACCAATTATCACATTTCAGTCAAAAATCCATTGTATGCCCTATAGTTTCTCTATTTTATCTCACTTTGAGAGAAAAATTTTCAGAAAACATGTTTCCAAGAAACACATGGCAACTGTACATCAACAGCATTAAATAAAAGAGTGGAAAACACAGCAGTATATATAGGTCACACTTTTAAAACATAAATATATCACTCTACAACAGCAAGAATCACCTTTTTTTCAAGCCCCTGGTCAGATTTTTCCCCTTCATATATTAATGCTAGACAGTTCTCAAGACATTACATTACTAGGAAAAGTTCTAACTCACCCTCGCATCAATGAAGCACATCATCTGATCTAAAGTGCAATAATTCCTCATTAAATTACTTCCAAATGAAACAATACCAACCTTCAAATGAAACAACACCAACTTTCAAAGACATCTTCATATAGTGAGCTGTCTTTGCTGATTCTTTTAGCTACTTATAGACTTTCTGCCTAGTAAATAATCTTTTAAGAAGGCTAATGAAGTGTAAAAAATTAAATGCAAATCCAGTCAACATTGTTTATTAATTTCTTTTTTACACTCTTTTTCAGTACAGATACGCAGCACTACAGAAATCTTCCAGTATCAATTTCTGTCACCAAACCCACACTACAGATTTAATCTTAAAAAGATATCCTCTCAAAGATAAATGAAGTAAACTCATAACAGTCAGACCTGAAAGATGCTTTCACCAAGGCCTCAGGACTGTCCACTGGCGGTAGTTCATCTGTTAAAATTTCTTCAGGAGGTCTAGGGTCATTGATAATGGTCAGCTTTGGCCTTTCCCTGAAGTTGCTGGTCAGCCCACTGATAATGGTGTTCCACAAGCAGTTCTGTGATTTAGACCCTGAAAAAACAGTGTGAGAAGGAAAATAAACTCATAGGCTTATTGCCCAGTGTGTCAGAATTCTGAAAAACAAAGGTGATCTGCTATCATTTTACCTTTCCATGACCACAGTTTGGGAATAAGCCTGAAAACCTGAAAAAAGTTCCAAGTGGAAATAAGCACAAACATTAGGGTCATTCCAAATGCAAAACTGCAATGCTTCCCATAAAAATATTTTATAACAGAACATGAAGCTTTCACACCTCAATAAAAAACATCCTCTCCACATCACACTTAGGTTATGTTGATGTGGCTCTTTAGCCAAAGAACTAGCTAAAAAACAAAGTACCAAATCAATACAATAGTCATCATTGACATTCTTTAGACTAATTAACAGTGGTTAAATCATTAACAAAAGAGATCACTTCAGGATGAGTACCAGAAAATATATTTCTTATCTGTGAAAACTTCAGCTTTTCACAGTAGATATTCAAATGCCAAAACATTTCCATGGTTTTGGGTTTTTTTACATTTATTTAAAAGGGCCATCAAGTGGCTCTTGCATGTCATTCAGAGAATCCATCCTTAATCGTAAGTCTAGTTCCACTGACAAAGTACAAGTAGCATCGTTCAAGTCAGATGTCCTCTCTGCCTCAGGAGAAGAGAATACGTGACTTAAATTTTGTGAAGTGTCTGTTTCACATTTTCAAATATTTCTGAAGAGTTTCTGAATAAATCATGTGTGGGAACTGACAGCTGGGCTGAAGGTTTCACAGGCATCGACCTTGATTCAATCAGTTTGTACCCATGAGAAGTACCTGTGAGAAATTTGGTGCCCGTGAGAACTGCACTATCAACAAAAGCAAGAAAGTAAAAACAACAGAGAGAGAATACAGCAACATCGCAACAGCTGATAGTTTGTAAGAATGTGTTCACACTATAGGCAACCAATAGTATTGTATTGTAGTTAGCTAATAGCCAATTAACATGTAATTTGAATGGTAAGAAATTGTATAAAAGATGCTGTGTAGTAATAAAGATGCTTTTTTGCCCCTGTACGAGGCACTGTGTGTGTGTTGTGTCCGCCTCAACAGTGACAATCACACACTTCTGAAAATCCCAGCAATACTCCCACACTGAACACCTCTATCATATTCTAATTTTCAGGTGTTATAGAATAACACATGACTGAACTAACAGACCAAATAAGAACACTAGGTACTGAAATGCTGATTATTATTTCAGACTGCCCACAACAGATGTGCAGCAAGCATTAATCTTACCACATTCCAAAACAGTAATACAAACCAACTCTGCTAGTAGTCATTCTCCAAGGACATTGTTGCAATACACAAAACTTTTTAAAAATCTGAAAAATGGGGTATCTCTGAAGTCAGCAACTGATTTTAATTGGGACTATACAGGTAAAATTTTCTAATATTTTCCTAGCTTTCAGATCAATTATCTGGTGGACCTAACACATGGATTAAGGGTTACTTTTTGATGCAATACACACTAAATACACAAGATGAAGCCAACCAGAAGGGCTGTTATCCCATGCCTCAAGAGAATAAATCACAAAAACTATCTTGTCAGAGGCAGCAATATCTGCTGCTATGGACAAGAGCTGGTGCCTTTTTTTTTTTTTTTTTTTGCTGATTGCCTTAAATATCGTATTTTCGCACAGTCTAAATGTTACAAAGACAGAAGATCAGCAATAATCCCCATCTACTTACTCCATTTCATAATTATTTGCAGACAATTTCCCAAGTAATCAGGAAAACTCCATGCTCTTCTTTGCTCTTGAATGTGAGCAGCTACCTAATATGCAAGAATTATATTTACCCAGAGTTACAGATAGCCTTGAGATTCTGTGCCAAGCTCTGTCCTACAATAGCTAGAAATGTAATTTCTCACACCAAGTAGTCCAAAGCCAAGTAATGACTACACAACAACAGCAGAAATAAATGCAACATCAATACAATATTATTACTCACGGGTCTGTAATGTTATGGCTGTTCTTTAGACAACTATTTAGGAAACTTTTCTGTCTAACCATCCAGGAGCCACTCACACTGCAACCATCCAAATCTTTCATTGTTGAGACTGAAGCCCCCTTGCAGAGGACAGCTTCCACGAATTGACAGCATCCCACTTGACTCACTCCATACATCACAATCACACCCAGAGAAGATTTCCCTCACCAGCTTGTCCCCAGGTTTCCCACAGCACATCTGGCTCCCATAGGGCTCAACACTGTGACAGCTGAAGCTGGATGCCTCCAGGAAAGTATCCCAAAAAAGAAATCCCTGGGCTTTTATACCCTTGCAGTCTATGAACCCATTTCAATGCTGAGGTCTTCTCATCCTCCACTGGCTCCTGCAAGAGTCTCTGGGTGACTGGACCGTGGCCCAGATCCCTGTCCCCTTTTTTATGCAAATGATCTGCACCAGGTCATGTCTTGTTGCCTAGGGCTCTCTATTTCCCCACACCCATGGCACAAGCTGTAACTTGCATGCCAGGCTACCTGCACTAGGTATAGTCCTCAACAGTCTTCACTTTCTTTTATTAAACATACCTGCAAATACATTAAAAGGGAAAAGAAAAACCTTTCAAGACATTTAACCACTACCCTTACACATCACATTATCACAAATAACAAACACAGCAAAATTAAGGCTAAGATGATTGTCATAGGGCAGAGTACAAGATTATTGATTCTTGTGCACAAGTGCTTAAATAATTACCAGTACAGAAAAGGATTCTCAGAAGTTAGTTATTGCCCAACTGGTTGGTTATCCACTACTCATTTGATGTGAGAGTGGTGTACCCAATTTTCCTAACCTAAAATTTTAACAGCAAAATAGGAACATCCCGAAAGAGTAGGGCCATTTAGAATCATAGAATATCCTGAGGGACCCATCAGGATCATTGAGTCCAACTCCTGGCCCTGTGCACAACAGTCCCAAGGATCACACCATGTGCCTCAGAGCATTGTTCAAACGCTTCTTGAACTCAGACAGGCTTGGTGCTGTGACCACTTTCCTAGGGAGCCTATTCCAGTGCCCAACCTGGCACTTCTTCCTCTGGATATAAAACCTCTTCCTAATATCTAACCTAAATCTTCATGGACTCAGCTTAATTCTGTTTCCTCAACTCCTGTCACTGGTCATGAGAGTGAAGAGATCAGTACCTGCCCCTCAACTTCCTTCATGAGGATGTTGAAGGCTGCAATGAGGTCTCCCCTCTGTTTCCTGTTCTCTAGGGTGAACAAAACAAGTGATCTCAGTTGCTTCCCCTAAGGCTTTCTCTCCAGACTTTTCACCATTCTTGTGGACCTCTCTGATAGCTTAATGTCTTTTTTACATTGCAGTCAGTACTGAGGCCTCACCAGAGTTCAGTAAAGCAGGAGAATCACTTCCTTTGAAAGGCTGGCAATGCTGTGCTTCATGCACCCCAGGACACAGTTGGCCCTCCTTCCCTCTAAAGCACACTGTTGACTCATAGTGAACTGGCCAACATCCAAGGTCCCTTTCCACAGCGCTGCTGTCCAAACTGTCATTCCCCAGTGTATTCACACAACCACGGTTGCTGTGTGTGAGAGGCTGGAAGGATTTCAGGCTCAAAACATTTCAGGCACATGTCAGGGAAGAGGAAGGTTGGGCCATGCTTTGATGAGGTGATGGCACTGCTTCACACACCCCATCCCTCTGGACCTGTATTCCAACCCACAATAGCTGGCAATCCCTAGCACACTGGAGGCAGTGTGCTACAACTGCCCCTGGAGCCCAAATCTAGGCCCAGAGTAGCCAGATGTCCAGAAACCCCACCTCTGGGAAGGGCCCAGGAAAGCCAAGGGGTACTTAACCAAGGACTTAAGGCATGCTAATGACTTGTCCCTATCTCCTCTTGGAACTTCTCTCAGTGGAACTGCTGGAACCAGGACTGGTAGCTATATTTGTTTTTTTCTCTCTTTCTCCTTCTTCTTCTAATTTCCTATTCTCAGAATTTTTACTAAATTAAAATCAGATAGGCTTGGAGTTTGCTAAGTTGAATGTGCTAAGTTACTGCTTGGTGAAATATTTTATGTTCATTGAATGCTGCTTTAGACTTTGCCAAAGTTCTCTGGTGTTCTGAAGTTGTCAGTAAAGTTTTTTTGTTGTTTAGACCTCTTAAGAGTATCTTGTTGGTCTATCTCCCACGCATCTAACTGTGAGTACTTAAAAAAAGGTAAGCCCTATTAAGTGGCTTATCAAGCCAGTTTTGGGGGCCTTATACCATGTCCCAGGTGCAGAATCCGGCACTTGACTGGTTAAAACTTCATATGGTTGCTGATTGCTCAGCCCTTTAATTTGTCAAGGTCTCTCTGCAGGGCCTCTCTGCCCACAAGGGAGTCAACAGCTCCTCGCAGTTTAGGGTCATCAGCAAACTTACTTAATATTCCCTCAAGTCCTGCATCCAAGTCCTTAATGAAGAAAACTGGTCTGAGGATTGAGCCCTGCAAAACGCCACTAAAGAGAGGTCACTAGTCTGATGTTACCCTGTAACTCTTTATTTCTGAACTCCGAGCCAGTTTCTCATCCATCATGTAATATGTTATTCAGTTGTATACTGGACATCTTGTCAAGAAGGATCCTGTGAGAGACAGTATAAAAAACTTTGCTGAAATCCAAAAAGATAACATCCACTGGCTTTCTGAGATGAACTGAGTTACCCTGTTGTAGAAGGAAATCATATCCAAGAAGCAGGACTTTTCACTCACGAAACCATGCTTGGCTGTGACTGATGACTGCATTTCCTCCAGTTTTTCAATACTTCTCAGAATAATCTTTTTCATTATTTTACTAGGCACTGAAGTGAGACTAGCAGGCCTGTAGTTTCCAGGGTCCCCCATTTTGCCCTTCTTGAAAATCGGGGCATTTGCCAGCTTCCAGTCAGCTCAGACCTCTTCAGATTTCTAAGACTTCTCAAAAATCATCAAAGGAGGTTTTGCAATGACATCAGCTAGACCTTAGAGGATTCTTGGATGAAGGTCTCATAGATTTTTAGGAATCCAACTGAAGCAGCAGATTCCACACAAATTCAGGTTCAACTGGCATTTGATCATTCTCACAACTGTGGTCCTCCAGCTCAGGGCACTGAGACCCCCTTGTTCCACCATCCATGCTGAAGACAGAGGCAAAGAATGCATTAAATACCTCTGCCTTTTCTATGTCATGGTGAGGTGACCACCCTCACCTGCAACGGGCCAATGTTATTTCTACACTGTTTTATGCCATTAATATCTATTTTTTAACTCTTTTTATTGTCCCACACTTGCTGGCCAGCATCAGCTCTTCAATTCCTATCTTCAATTGCCTTGTTTTTTACCTGTGTTGAGAAGGTTGTGGATTAGGGATAATGATAGACTCTGGATGAAACATCATAGGTGTTGGGAAGGCTTGGCATGGTCCATGCTGTAGTGGTAGATGAGGTGAATATGCAGTAGGAGCAGGTCTATGTGCAGTACCGATGCTAGGGTTCGATGCTGTGGGGCTGTGGCTTTTGGTTTCAGCGGGAGGAAGCAGGGTCACATTCTTTGGAGGCAGGGTCAGGGGTGTGACTACACCTTCACCCACCTGAGGGGGCTGGCTCAAAGCCACACCCCTTAAAAGCTGGTCTGGAGGTGAGGCTCCACCCCCCTGAGGTGGGGTTTGGGGCAGAGTCCCACTCCATGAAATTTGATCTGTGCATGTGGCCTCACCCTCAGAGGTGGGGTCACAGGCAGGACCACACACCAGTGGGGTCGGTCTGGGGGTGTTGCACTGCCTCTCCTAGGCAGGGTAGGCGTGGAGCTCCGCCTCTCCTAAGCGGGGATGGAGGAGGGGCTCCACTCCATGTAGGCTGGTCCCGGGACATGGCACCACCCCGCAGAGCTGGGGTTTAAGGTGGGGCCGTGTCCCAGTGGAGTGCTGACATGGTCCTCGGGGGCAGGGTTGAAGCGGGCGACACTTTCCATCTGGGTTGGTCTGGGGGCATGGTTCCACGCCCCCGGGTGGGATTTGAGGTGAAACCATGCCCCATGGGGAAGATGGCGGGTCCCACGATGATCTGACCACATGGCCAATGGCAGACATGTTGCCCAATTTAGCCAACTCTCTGGGGTTATGCCGGGGCTAAGTTGTTCATGGAGCTGGCTTGGCGGGGTCACGGCAGTGCGGGAGGACTTCGGGGCGGCTTACCCACCTGGAATGGGGATTGGAATCGGGTGGCTCCATGCTGGGTCGTCGGCCAAGGTGGCACCGCCGCCGGTGGTCCACATGGCGCCGCTCTGCCCGGCAGCTCTGCCCTGCTCCACGGCCGTGCTTGTTGCCACCAGGACAGCGCAGCAGCCACCGTCTGGGAACAAAATTGGGACCGCACCAGCTCCACGCTGCTTTGCCGTGCTGTAGCCCACCGGCTCATTCCAAGCCACGGTACTCGGGCATCTGACCAAGATGGGATCGGCATGCTCAACCGCGCCACTCCGTTCCACACCGCTGCCGGTCCACGCGGCGCCACTCCATCCAGCCGCACCACACCTGCACACCTTCTGTACAGCAGCGCTGTTTCCACTGCATAACTCAATGTCATGGTAGGAGGCATTTCAAGGCTGGAGAGTGTTGTGATAGGGTGTTTTCAAATCCACACAGAGCTCACAGCCAACCACATCTTACCAATCATGCAGCACTCTCATTGTGTGGCTGGCTGGCTGGCATCGGAAACCAGCCTATGGCTGATGTTGAACCGGGAGATTTGAATCATCTATAAAGGGAGCTGAACAGAATAAACCAAAGGCTGTTTCTGCATGAACACACTGTGTGTGTGTGGTGCTTTTATATCCTGTCTCCCTGATCCACAGTGAATAACCAATAGTATAATGTAACAGGAGAGGAGCTACAGGAGTGCAGTCTGAAAATACATTTTCCAGCTGGGACACCTGAAGGGAACTAGTACACAGTGCAGTGCCACAATTTCTCTATTCCCTGGCCCAGACATTCATAAATGAGAGGAGACATCACAGTAGTGTCATAACGAAGTGCAAAGCCTGGTATCACTAATGGGTAAGACAGCTAACTGGGCTTGAACACAAGCCAGCAACTTGCCTTAGCAGCAAAGGCAGTTAACTGTTGTGGGCTTCATTAAGCATTGCCAGCAGATCAATGGAAGTGATACTTCCCTACTATGCAGCACTGATCAGGTCACACTGGGTCTAGTTCTGCACTTCCCAGAGCAAGACAGAAATGGAGACACTGGAGAGAGCCCACCAAAAGCCAACAAAGATAATTAAAGCACCTCATGGATAAGCTCAAAGTGCTGAGATCGTTCAGCCTGGAGAAGAGAAAGCTTAGGAGGATCTCAGAAGTGTGTAGATATACCTGTAGGATGGGGGTCAGAGGCAGAGAGGACAGAGGCTCTTTCTAGTGGTGTGCAATGACAGGACCAAAGGCAATAAGCACACACTGAAGAACAGGAGGTTCCCTCTGAACATAAACGCCTTTTTTTTCTTACTATGAGGTTGTCCAAGTACTGGCACAAGTTGCTCAGGACCTTTTGGAACGTCCATCCTTGATATTAAAAAGCCATCTGGATATGGTCTTAGGCAATTCTGATACAGGTGGGTATGCTTGAGCAGGGGGATTGAACAGGATGGCTTCCAGAGGTCTTTTCCACTCTTAAGCTTTCTGTGATTCTGTATGCTTTCACCTTTTGCCACAGCTACAGGATGCACTGAACAGACCAACCTCCTTGAGAGCTCGGAGGCTCTAAAAAAACTTCAGCTCTTGTGATCTTCCTCTACATTGTCTCTTCTATATACATTAGGTGAATAGGACATACACATCACCTTTCATCCTCTCCCTGCACAAAAACTGCAATACTCAACAGCCTGGATTGATTTCCATGGCAGTTCATAAAGACAAGCATTTCAGGCTAGTTGATTTACTGAAAAAGAAACATGGCTAACCTGACTGAAATTTTTTTATTCCTTTAACTGGATATATTTCTGTGCTACAATGAACAGATTGTATAAATGCTGAGCTGCTATTCCTATTAACTATTGATATTTTTCCTGTAAAAAAGTGAGCTCAGAACACACATAAAAGACTTTTAGGTACTGGGAACCATGGCTGAGATAGTTAACTGTAAATCAAATCCACATTTCTAGCAGCAGGGTATGTCTACATTTTCTCTCATTGGGTCTATTCCAAAAGGCAAAAAGAAAAGAAGACCCACTGCCTCTGATTTCAGTTGTTTGTTTCAGACAAAGACATGACTGGGAAAGGCAATAGGCACTTCTGAGTTTTCTCTCTCAAGAGATGAGAAATTATTCCACTATTTCCATATTTGCATAATTTGCATACAATTTGCATATTTTTTCCAACATCCTATTTTAATTTTTTATCTGTATGCACCCTTGGGATCATCACTTTGCCCACTCAGGTTTTCATCAAGTATCTTCCTACATATGAACAGGTCCTACTCTGTACAATAGTAGCATGCTGCAGGCTCTGTTTCCCAGCTCCTAGGAGAGTTCACTTCAAAGGAAATTCAAAACATGCAATCTCTGGAAGTTTTATTTACAAAATACTTGTGTTTGCATGGCAACAATCCCATTGTTTTCAATAGGTACTAATTATATACCATTTCCTTTCCCCTTCCATTTCATTCTGCAGTCCCAGGGGATCCAGACTTAGCCCTATGGCTGTGAATGGGACTTCTCAGGAAGTTCCTCTGATGCCTGCTCTTCCTTACTGGACAGGAAGGGGCCTCAGGCATCATCCAAGCTCAGACGTGACCCAGAGCACACCTAAATAATACTTGAGGAAGCATAAGCCAGGAAGACCACACCTTGTTCTGTGTTTCCCTTGGAGGACAGCTATATCTATTTCTGAACATTCTGAACATCCTCTTTTCCTATATATCACTTCTAATGTTTCTCCATGAAATTCAAAAAGCCAAGGGGACAAAGGAGTTAAACAAGGAAGGCAATTAAGTGCGAATGATGCCTTTACAACTCTTCTGTTTGGATCTTCTTTAAATTCCAGTTTTTCTCTGACTTTTACTCTTGGTCATTTGTACTCCTGAATTTTTGTACAATGGCTGCATAGTTGCTTTACCTTTCTGTTTCCATAAAGTCAAACAAATGCACACATGCATATTTAAAAGGAGGCCTAAAAAATTCCTTTCTTTGCCAATAACATCAACGCTTCATCTGCATGCTTACAGAAAGACAAAAAGAGGCAGACAGACCTGCTAGCTCTTTTAATCACAGGAATCATGTATAGATGATTATTGCACATGCCACACAGCAGAGTGGATTCACAGCTTAAGTACATTAGTGGTAGCTCTGACTGAAAATGACCTGAAGTTTACTGCTTTTTCATCTACCAACACCAGCAGGTTTTCATGGGCAGTAGACAGGGAGCATTACAACCTCTTTTTTTTAAGAGGTTTCCTCCCCTTAACTGTTCAGTAACTCAGTTTTAATCATCAGAGAATTCTCCCTTCTCTTCTGTGCACTGTCTCAGGAACAGGAGGTTGAATGTGAGCAGCTCTATGGCTCTAGAAATATTGCAAAAGTGGTTCACTTCATGGAAGTGCACTGTGTTTCCAGCTCCCTTCATCCACTGTCACTCCACGGATTTTGCTGAGGATTTCCACATAAACACTTTGGCACCAGTGCAAGCACTGTTCATGTACTTTTTAAGCAGCATGGGATCAGCTATAATGGACTTCAAGAGTTTTTTAGGATTCCATTCACGAGTCCATATGTCTGAGTAATAAATCCTGCCGTGGAGCACTGCATAACCTTAAAACCAGGATACAAACAGACTGTACATTTTTGCCTGTGCTTTAGAGAGCAGGCCAAGAACAGGGCAGGTTTTACTACTTTCAACTCATGAAATCAAGTCTGATCTAGTAAAACTTAATGCTGCTTTGGTTCACCTGCCAGGTGGAACAAATAGAAAGGGTTTCTCACAAAGAACTACAAAATGTGCAAAGAACTACAAAAGATAATCCTGGTATATAAATCTCTCATTAATATTCCACACAGCAAGCCAACCATACCATAAAGTAACACTACACCACTTCATAAGCTGCTGGTGCAGATGTTAGGACTATGACCACTGGTCTTCTTTTCTTTTCAGGTTGTGTGCTTTCCACAGCTTGTAACAGACATGGGCTGGTGACACGATGCCACGTGATATAATTGTTTCAAGCAACTGAATTTCAGGTCGATGACTAAAGTGTACATAAAAACTTCTGGTTTATATAGAAACCAAGTGCTGCTTCAGTTCTCTGTCACTGGCAATCTGCCAGTTAGTACCAGCAGACTTTTCTCAGAGGCACCTTTCCTGCAACTGGTCTCCAGTTGTGATGCAAAAGCATTTACTCACACAAATACGTTCTGATTTTAAACTCAATACTCTTTTTTAACTCCTTCTTTTAAATCTCCACATTGAAGTAAGTATAGCCAAAACATTAAGCACTTCAGGTGTGAAAAATGCCACTGGAAGTATCTTGCCAAAGTTACCATAATTACTTCACATAAACTACCAACATCCACAAAAGTAATGACCAGTGATACTCTTTCCCCAAAGTTGTCTTCCCACTTAAAAGAAGACAGTTTTATCTTAATACTACATAAATTTAAAATTTATATCTTTAAAAGGCTCACCAGGCTTCACATCTACTTGCTGGCAATCTGTGATGAAAGAAGAAAAGACCCAAAGCTTGAGTCAGAGCATTCATTGCACTGGGCTTGCAAGGTCCTTGGTGAAGGCCCTGAGCAAAAACACTGACACTGGCTAAAACACAGTATCAACCTTAACTAAGAAGTTACATATGTCTCTTTAAATTGAAACATGGGCCAAGGAAAAACACTTTTGTTTGGTTGGTTCCTCTGAAAGCCACTAAATTAAATACCTGTGAAAAGCAATTCATTTTTTAATAATACCGTAAGTTACTTCATTGCAGATACCATGGAGACTGAGCTAGGTAATAATACATGCTATACCTCCCCCACATCTCCCAACAGACACCTTGGTTTTTAAGGCACATCACTGATTCTGGATGGAAAAATCCCTTAAGTCTTTCTAGAGAGGGTGTTATTTCAGCAGGTTCAAAGGCAAGCAGGCCACAGTGAATGCTCAGTCCGTACAACAGAGGAAACATCAGGACAAACCAGTTTTGGCCTCTTGGGGGAGGAGGAGCTGTCTGCCAGCCTACAGGTGCATAGCAGAAGGTATATGTACCTTCAAGGATCTCTGTGACAATGGTATAAGGCCTTCAGCCTCAATACTAGTGGTGCTGCAGATGCAACACAGTTAAATCTGTGCTCCCTTAAAAGGTCTTAACAGCAATAACTGTCTGCAGAGGGAAGAGTATATTCGTACTGAACTGAGTAGTTCAGAGATGACTGCTCTTTTATATAGATCACCTGACCTATGATTCAGATTGAAATCAGCTTTGATTATCATTCTGCACCTTAAAATTTCAGATTTTGGCAAAGAAAAAAACGTTTGGGGTTTTTTTTCCTCAGCTTTCATGGAGATTTCTTAGATTTCCTTATATGATAGTTTAAAAAAAAATAATACCCACTTCAGACCAAATTATATTTTGAGTTACCAGTGCTGCGTAAGAGTCAGAATGTAATTTGGCCTGAAAGATTCTGTAATTCAGAAATTTATGGTAATGTTCAAGGTGCTAAAAACATGGATTGTCTTTAAATCAACGGCCAGCAGTTGGGAGAAGAGACCATGTCCCTCCTCCAGGCTAATATAATGTGGTACAGTGCCACAAAATACAGTCTGTACATTCTGAAGATGCCTTTTTCAGAGTAAATTCCATGGCAAATAGTGATTACAACTAGTATACTTACTTGGGAGTAAATCAGTATCAACTAAATGGGCTTAGTATTCTGCTACTCATATCACATCAAACATAAGCATCCTATCCTGCAACATGCCAGTTATAACTGGAGAGGAAAACACACTTTGCACTTGAAGCACCTATATAATGGCCTCTACATATTACAGCACCTATGAGTTTCAGAGAGTCCTTTTTCTCCTTGGCTTCCCATTCTTTGCTCACTTCCTAGAGGGTTACAATTACAATTGCAACAACTTGACATTTGAGAAAAATTACAATTATTGTTTAATCATGGAGCACATTTTATCACTATGCAACAGAGCTCACCCTGCAACTAAATGAAGACCACTTGTTTGGAAAATCCTGTTCCTTCAGTACGGTTTCATGTGCAAGTTCAACAGCAGAATCATAGCCTGAATGAAAATCTCCTTTCAGGTTTTCTTAAGGGTGTCTGCCTCATATGTGTAAATAATTTGTCTAAAGATCCACTTAAAAAAAACCAAAATTGAAACCCAGTATTCTAAACAAAAAATTACTAGAGCAAAAAATTACTGTAAGTAGTTTCACAGAAAGTTAACATATTTATAATCTCTACTTCAAGTCTGTTTCCAAAGGTGTTAAATAACTTGTTCAACTTGAGCAATAAAAAAATTCCCTGGGAATTCTCTGCATGGAATTGGCTCTGTGTGGGGACCAGAGCGAGAAAGCTTAGTTTTCAGTTGACTCCATTCAAACTAAATCACACCAGCATTCACAAAGTACAAAATAAAAGAGAGAAAATTATAAAATATAAAAAAGAAAGACACTAGCACAAAATCTGGGGACCAGAGCCATTACTTCAGTTCAAGAATGCAAGACCCAAAAATGGAAAGAAAAAAAAGAATGTGAAAAATTTAGTCCATAAAATGCAATCAGCATACTATATAGGGCAACTGCAAGGACCTCAGCTACCCATGTATGTGGGAAAGAAACAAGTAAAATTTGATTTTGGAACGCTTTTACTCCTAAAAATAATTGACTCTCAATACTAAAAGAGAAAGGATATGCAACATGAATCCAGAATCCTTATCCTCACCTCCAATGGCTTCAAGTCCTTGGAGTTAAAACTTAGTTAAGTGGTACCGACTGAGCAAGTTGTCTACCCTCTCCCCTTTCCCAATACACTTGGCAGGTTTCGTCACTGTGCACAACAGTAAGAAGGAGGAGTGAGGTGATTGGAAAGGGTACTAAATCAACAGACATAAAATGTATCATCATACAGCAGTAGCAGCAAGAGACAAACCATGCACTGCCATTTAATGGAAAGAGATGATATTTGCACCAAAGGGAAATTTTCAGGGGACTAATTGCAACTGCTATGACAACAAGAGGGAGGATGGGACATAATGACTTAAGTGACTGTTTCATGTTGTTCCAGTGAACCACTCTATTCACCAACTGGGAAGCCAGTAGAGACTTCATTAAGTGCATCTGTTCCATAATTACTGCATCCTTCCCCACACCACAACTTGGGCTTTCCATGCAGTCATAGCACAAAGCTATGGGATGTAGGGTTCATTTCTGTCCTAAAAATTTCAAGCCTGTAGGTATTAGAGAGATCGTTCAGCGTTTCAGCAGGTTTGTTAGATACAAGCTCTGTCACTTGGCAAGGAGAAATAGGGAGCAAAATAATATCAACATAACCTTGATGAAGTCTTGCAAGCAAGCCATGGAAAAGCTGCATTATTTGCCTGCCTTGTATGTAGGGCAGTTCCTTCTCTAACATACAGCAACTTTAACAGCAAAAGACCAGGACAGATCTTTTACTCATTTAAATCATTGCAGTTCTCCTGACTGCAGTGGAGTGATGAATATTTACTACTGGCCAGGATTCTGTCCCTTCATTTGCATTAATACACAAATTAGTGAATTATATGTCCAGGAGCCTTGTGCTTTCTTAGTCATGCAAAGCTACAAAACTAAGAAAAATGAGCTTGTATTTACACTACATCAAAACAATAGACCAACTAGTAGAGCACAAGGGTTTAAAACAGAAAATTTGCAGAAAAAAACACAAATTCCCAAAGACAGTTAGTTTGAAAGCTCCTAGACTTTGATCCTCAGCAGGAGGAAGAGGAGGCAGACCTGTGGCTTTCAACATGGGAGAAGGAACTCTCTTGAGAGAAAGTTCTCCCTGCCAGAGCCTGCCTGCTCAGGAACAGGCCTGGCTGCCTGCCTGGCTAAAACTGAGCTCAAAAGGCACAGAAGAGTTCATACCTCTTCATTTCTTTTGAACTATAGGGATTCTAGAAAATCTGAATTTTTAAATTAATACCTTTGCACCAATTCAGAAGACACTGGGAGCAGAAAAAGTTAACGAAAGACCAGAGAGCAAAAAAAGCAGAGGCAACGATATTTCACACCAAGGTAAGATCAGGCCCCTCCTTGTAGGGAGTAACCATCATTTGTTGTCTGTAAAAGAGGCCTGACTGCATTTCTTTCCTTCACAGAAGATGGATAGGGGGACAAACTCTTGGTCTAGGATCCAGCACAAATAGGTGTCCTCATCTCCAGCCAGGTGTCTCCACCTTCTGCCCTATTTGCACCTTGTGTTTGAGCTAAAAATTGCCACAAAAAAAAACCTCAGGGCTTCCATAGTAACTGGAGGGAAAGCTTTTACATGCAAAAAGTGTAAGAGAGTATTTTCATAAATAAAGTTGCCTACAAGTTTTATAAAGAACTGCTGTGAGCTAGACTAAGTATTTGAGTGCCACACCCTTCTTCTCCAACAACACCTAAGTTACAGCAGAACTCCTCACCACTTCATTCTATAAATCTATTTTTTAAAATTTATTTTATACATTGGATAGGACAAACATTGGTGCCAGATACTTCTGGATATAAAAATCAGAAAATTGGAGTTTTACTGAAGTTAAGCTCTCAGTCATAGAAATGTAATAAATGCAGGAGGAAAATATCTTGGTAGTATTTGTGTTTATCGTTTTCCCAAGTTTAAAGACAGTGGACCAACCTCTAGAAAGTCAATTACAACAGCAAGTAACACTTAACTGGCACTCTGAATTAATAGTCTCTCATTTGCACAGCAGTGATGAGACAATCCACGGAGCGGGGGGGAAAAAGGCCTTAACTTCCTCTCTGTTATGTTTTAGTGGAGGAAAACTTAGCCAAAGTCAAACAAGAGCTCAAATACAGTATATTCTGTATATAAAACGTCATGTACTCTGAAATTTGGTGACATAAACCATGGCAAATAAAAATCTTGAAGCCTTCATCTGAATAGGATTGAAGTTTCTAGAGCAAACTAAATTGCATGATTCCTGTTCTTGAATAGTCCCACTAAATGGCTCATGCTGTGGCTCCCATATAGACCCTTTCGACCAACTACCAGTGTAAGAAATCCATAAAAGTGGAATATTCAAAATCCTCACTGGGCCACTGCACCTCAATCCTCTTCAAAGCCTCTGTCAAACCAGTTGTATCTAGAGGAAAAGGATTTGCAACTACCTTACCTTGCTTCTTCACACAGAAGAAAACTACGTAGTATTGTCATACATTTGCCTTTCTGGTATGGCACATCCCTCTCTTCGGCAGGGATCTGTAGAGGCCTCGGGAATTGTGGAGTTCCCGCACCAATGCGGCAAGCAGCTAAGGTGAAAATTAGAACAGTTGAGAAGCTGCTCTTGTTTGCTCTGCTCTGTAAGCAGATGCTGGCCAACTCCAGAGACACAAAGGTATCTAATTACAAGCTTTCAGCAAGGAGTTCTTCTTGCACCAGGCTGCTTCTTTGCCCTCATACTTTCATGTTCAATGTTAGGCCCCGGTCTTTCATTGATTTTCATTAAAATTTTCATTTAGTCTCATGGTCAGTAATCAGTTTTCAAAGCACTGTGAAGACCATTTCTTAGCAGTTAGTACAAATGTTAATCAATGCAAAATATTTTCTCTTCATAGTATCATTTAGGTTGGAAAAGACCTTTAGGATCATTGAGACCAATTGCAAACTGTGCACTGCCAAGTACACCAAAAGAAGCAATGGAATGACCAAACATCCTTCTCCAGTGCTCTCAACCATGCAGTTGGAGGTGAGGATAGTGGAGATACAAGTTACAATTATTACATGCTTCGCTTCCCTTCTAATAGTACAGATATTTCATCATGGACCTACCCAAACTCACAGTGTGTTGTTCCCACTCTGTCTGGAAGAGTTGGACAACAATTTGCAAATGTTGCATGACAACCGCTATGATTCATTTTACTCCCAAAGGGAGGTTACTTTCTCTCTGTTGTGGCTTGTTTTGTGTTTCTCTGTGTTATTGTACCCTGTTTTACCCTACAGATGGTTTGTTCCTTTACCCCTCCTGGTGGTGCCCACCTCTCTCTCGGTGTCAATCCCTTGTCTCCTCCCTGGAAATCCCCTTTTCCCAGTTGTCAGCCCTTTATCCCCTCCTTGGAAATCCCCTAATACTCGAAGCCCCAATGGACAGTTTAAAATATGTTCCTTCCCCCTGCTTCCCCAATGGATACAGTTTATGTCACTTGGATGGGGGCTCCACCCAAGCTCCCCCCTCTCCCTATCCCTATTGGTTCTAAAGTTGTACCCTCCTCCTACTCCCCTTCCCTTTGTAAGTTATTGTAAGGCTTTGCTCTGTGCTTTTCCAGTCACTGACAACTTCAAGGATTAAACCTCCTGGAACTTATACCAGAAAGTCTCCTCCACTTCTTGCCTCCATCCCTGCCTGCTGTGGGATTACAAGCCTTTTGGGTGCGTGACTTTGCCTTCTGCAGGGACAGCTTCCACTGGTCTCAGAGGGCATCTAGGCAGCCCTGGCCGAGGCATCTCTCGAACTAATATTCTCTGTTCCTCAAGGGTATCAGCCTTCTCTCAGCTAATACCGCAGTAGTAGATGCAGCAGCTCAGCAGTTCCCAAGAACTTCTTAAAAATCGTTAGGATACAAAAAACAGAATTCTCATCTCATGGAAAAAAAGACATTTAATCCCATCCCTGACACACTAATGTTGTTGTGGGATTTCTTGGGTGGATTTATTTCTTTCAGTATAACAATTAACAAACATATGAATCATTTAGGTCTGTCTACCACACAGTGCTGGCAATACTACATAGCATGTTTACAAAGTTTTTACAGTTATGTGATTTAATACAATGCACACTTGGCCCAGATATAAAAATAAATGTTATATAATACACAGAGCATAGAATCATTACACTGTGTGCATCAAATACAGATGCACATCAAAGAAAGTAGCACAGGAGCTACAATGCAACAACTGTCCTAAGAAGCAGAAAAAACCCGAGTCTTGCTTTAAGACAATTTAAAGCGGATCACTCTTACATGACTTCTCCTCCTTTGTTTTAATCAATCCCTTTCCACCAATAAGGAAAAATAAAATATGAGTAGATATAAGTGAAAAAACAATAGTTTATTAACAAGCAAAACTACAACAGGCAAAAAAATAACAGTAAATAATCACTAGATACAAAATTGATAAATCTCACTAACTCCCTGAGAACAAAGAGAAATCCAAAATGGTGAAGTACCCCTTTCAAGATGGCATCCATCGCAGGCAACTAGGGAGATGAAGCAAAAATGGCGTCTGACCAAGATGGTGGCAATTGCTGGCAGCCACACAGAGAGACAAAGGTAAAGCTTGGCAGCAAACCCTTCTGGGAAGGTAGGAGCTTACAAAGCAGTTCTAGTGGCATACAGGAATAGCCAACACATGTGGGGTCAGCTCCACCACTCCCCACTTCCTTCTGCCACCCACTGTACTCCACCAGTGTTGGTGAGTCTGTCCTCTGAGCCACTGGTGTGTTGTGGGTGGAGAAAAACTGCCTCCCGGAATCAACACAGGGTGGCCTGGTGAGGGACCGGCTCAAGCTTTGCACTGCCAGTAGAGGTTTGCAAAGTTCACTCAGAAACAGTTTTTGATTGCAGAAATGCAGTTTTTCTGGGTGGCTAGCCCAGAACCCCTTCCTCCTCCCCACAAACAACCTCTGCCTTAAGCAAAATGCCGCCACACGAGAACCCAAAAGGGAAGCTTCTGCCCACACTAGCTCAGCTTTAAGGTGAAAGCCAAGAAGTAAGGCAAGCCAAAAGGTGAAAAAGGGGACTCTGTCTGTGTGCTCCAACCTTTTAAAGTGTACCACACATGCCTGCCCCATGATTCCGGTTCCAGACGTGCCACTGAACCTTTAAGAGACAGTAACAATTTTCACTATGTAAAGGTATTTCAAAGAAACACATTTCCATCTCCATTATATTCCAGCAAGCCTAATGTTTTCATGTTAATGATTGCATGTTAATGATTGCAAAACAAATTCTCCATGAATCAGAGGACTAAACAGGTATCTCCTTCCACACATAGAAGCTTGTATCCATCATTATTAGATGAAATTCTGGCCCAATTATGTTAGAATCACCCAGGAAAAGCTTTCCTCATTTCACAGTGTCAAGGAAGTGGAATCTCTGTCTTCTTAAATGTATTCAACAGGAATTTGTATTGATTATTACAAGTAAGTGATCCACATATTTTAACTTGGATTAAATCTAAAAATTCAAATGGGATGTAAGCTTGCTTTGCTTCTAAGATCTATATGGATATGTATAGGCATACATATATATACACATTGCCAGTAAGATAAGCAGTTGTAGCAAAGCAGTCTGCTCAGAGGACCCTCAAATTTTGTCTACCAAGTCTATTGGAAAAAGCCCTTTCACTTTGAGAAGCCTCACTTTTCCCTAAGACAGCAAACACAAACAGCACTCTCCAAACTACAGCAATCTATCCTAAAATTCCTAATCTTTCCTCACATTTCTCATTGCTTCAGCAATTTTACTTCTTGTAAAATTCTTTTGAGAACTGTTTGAGAACTGTTACATATACATCTTTATACATGTGCAAAGTGAGAAATGACAGAGATTACAGAATTTGAAAACACTGGCTAAGTAAACAATAGAATACTGCAAAGAAAGCCAGGGCTCCTAAGGATAACATTCTGGGCTCATAGGAAGGAAATGCAGCTAGCAAGCTGGATACCTGCAATCCTGGAGCCCAAGTTTTCCTGAGGTAAGGTTCCAAAACAAAAGTACTGCAAACATATTGGTGAACTTGTGCCAAAACCCAGCAGAAGGCTGTAGAGCAGCTGCATATCAAAGGCAAGTTTCTTGGACAAAAGAAAATACAGAAGACAGATTGCAAAACCAATGCAGGCAAAAATTGCAGGGCACTTGTACATTTTGGAGGCATATATTGACAAGCAGCAGTTGACAACAGCTGTCTTTTACCTGTACTTACTGGAACTACTAAGAAAGACAGGAAAGAAAGAAAAGAAAGAAAATAAATGAAAGAAGATAAATTAAATCAGGCTCACCAATTGTAAAGTTATAGCCATCAATACTGAATGTAGCACTCTGGCATTTTTTAAATGTTTCTTTTCTGCTACTTGGGTCTGTCATGATCCTGCCAGCTTGTACTTTCAGCAGCTGCCTTTCTCTCATGGAAGCAGAGCACTCGAGCTCACTCCTAGCTACCCTTGAGTATCTGCCTGTGACAGTACACACACCAAGATTCTCCTTACAGGGAGCCAGAGCTCAGAGGCGTGCACCCAAGAATTTTCTCCTCCCCCAAACACTCTCATTGGCAAGTTACCCACATGCCTGCTCAGAATTTAACTGGTTAGAGGCTCCCCTATCAAAGCCAGCAGTCAATTAGTGTGAGGCTACCAAGTCAATAACCCAGCTGTAGCCGTCAAATATCTGTGTAGGAGGTAGCACACAAAAAAACCAATAAAGGGTTAGATTTTGCTGTTATCTACCCACTGACGCTCCCTGTAGTCCCTGGTATGCTGCAACCAGTTTCTGTGGCTCCTCTTACTCATGGGGATTTCTGACTTGCACCAAATTGTGCTCAGATTTCAGCTCTTCCAATAGAAGCAGTGTGTTTTAATAATTCAAGATATAACGAATCAATCCAAATACATTACACCATCAATCATCTGCTACTTATGTAAACAGGAAGTCTCTAAAAATCCAACTGAGAGCAAAGAATTAGATATTATCAGTAAAGAAGAACATGGGAAATCAACATGTATTTTAGCACCAATGTTGATCAGGGGAGCAAAATGTTCATACATGCACACACACAACAGTCTTCCAAACTTTCCCTCCTTCTTGTCATTTATCACATAGTTTGTAAACTCATCTCTGTAGTTTTTTTACCTAGCAATGTTTAGAAATGTTGACTCAGATTAGGTGCAAGCAATCCACTGAAAAAGGCTGGCAAATCCTAAGAACAGACAAAATTTAGAGTCAAGGCTGGAAAAGTTTTCACAAGAAGGGAGCAGCAAGCCAAAGTTTTATGAGTATGCATCTAAGAAAACACTGTCAACATCATAATGATTCCAGCACACATAAATCTGTGCAATTCTTTCTTTTTCTTGTAATAGATATTAAAACTATAAATATGCTATTGAAATGTTCCAATTTTTATCTTCCCAAAAAAAAAAAAAAAAAAAAAAAAAACCATAAATTGCACATAAATGCATCAAGTTTCGCTTTGGTCTGGATGGAAACCACTTGGAAACATAAGTTTCAAGAAGACTACCATCAAAATAATAGCCAGGATGCAGTTTACTAAAAGTTTGCTCAGTGCACACCTAAAGGTTTACAAAATATCAGCAAATGTGGTCATGTTTAAGGTATAAACCTCAGCCCTACATTGGTTTCTCAACAAAAGGTTAAGTCAGATAGAAATGCTGCACTTTTTAAATCCCCTCTCTTCAAAGGATAGAAGAGAATCACTACTGAACTCCAGCAGTTACTTTAAATTCCACTTAGTTCGGCCAGAGTGGAGAGACTCAGCCAGAGCTTTTTTGTTAATGTTTTTTTATTATTTATTTGGATGTTCAATAATATAAGACAAATTCATTAAGAAAACAGCTTCTAGCAGGGAGGATTTGTTGGGCTTTTTTAATAAGTCATTGTTTTGAAACAAAAACAACTAGTTCTAGATAACATTTCCAACACTTGCACCTGCAATTATTTTTGACATCAAAAGAGTAGGCAACAGTTCCGGAATTTAGAAGAGTTGCTGCTCTTTACAGACACTTTATAGCCACTGCAATGAAGACTGCTTATGCAGTTTACTGAATCCATCATATAGCTGCCTCTCCAAAAAAATGTAGGAAAATAATTAAAGTATAAAATATTTCTAAGGAATTATTTTGTCTGTCACTGGTCATATAGATCATATAATGCTCTTCCTAACACAGCAAAAACACAATAATTCATACTATATTTAGAAAGAAGAAAGTTAAATGTTACCTAAATGAAAGGTAAGGAACTCTAACTGTTTCAGTATTTTGGAACTATCAGGTTTGGGGGTTTTTTAAATTTAATTATTTGCTGACACCATTTTCTTCCTTAAGCCATAAAATATTGATTTTATCATTATTTTAACACAGTCTATATAAAGAAAAATCATGGGAAAATACTAGTGATGATTTGATGAAGTTTCAGTCAGGTTTCTAAGTTGGAGGAGAAATGTTCTTAAAAAAAAAAAAGGCAAGTAGAGACAGTCCTACTTCTTCCTTGGCTTTGGACCATGTACTCACACAGGAAGCTGGAGAATTATATTAGCATTTCTCTTCTCAGAAAAGTATCCACATCACCAAGCTACTGCTGCGCTGCTCATTTCTGAGCTCCTTCACTGGTGTTTTGGCCACTTTGTACAGACTGCCAGAGAGAATATGACCTGGCCATTCAGTGGCTGAGCACTCTGGAGCTACCTTACAATACTTGTTCAAGGCCCAGCTAATACTAATACAAACACTTGTAGCAGTTTGATATGCTCATTTAGGTCAAAGTGAACACTTGCACCACAAAGAATAAAGACAGTCACTCAGTAGGGTGAAGTGATCAAATAAGTTTAGAAGCCAGATTTTCCATGCCGTTGGAGAGGGGCCTTAACTGTCTGGCTGCAGAGGGATGCTCTCTCCATTCAGAACTGCAGGGGTAATCACATTGGGGTGAAAAGAGAAAGGTTTTGACCTGCAAGTTTTCCAAGAAGAAAACTGTTTCTTCCCAGCACTAATTAAAATTTAATCCAGCTGCTCAAAGAATTACCAAATTGTATCAGAAACTTGATACCTGATCCTATCTGATTCTTTGCATTTTGCTGTTCAGGTCTTGGATAGATTTCAAGCCTGCATTTATATCCTGCTTTCCCAAACAATTCCTACAGATTCATTCAGGGCGTAGTACATTTTTTTACCTTCCACTGCCAGGAAGTACCAATACAGATCACCAGGCACTTCTTGTGGCTGCAGTTCACTGCCATGTAGAGCAATAGATGTGTCATTTGTAAACCACTTGAACATCCTTTGAGGTAAAAAGCGTAGTGTGAATGAAAAATATTTATGATTATTGCTGTAAAAAGACCACAGTCTACATGATAATTTTTTCTTTGGCAGCCCATAAAAAAAGCAGTTACCTTGATATTTTTTCTTTACTTATGCCTTAACTTGTGCTCTTAGAATAAAAGCTAGACACGGTTAGAGAGGAACAAGGGGTTTACCTTGGTATTTATTAAAGATCTTTGGATGCACCCTAGGAGAGTGCACCGGCAAAATGCCCCGGCCAAACGCCTCGTGTATACAATTATAGAACTTTGCACATTAGCATATTAGCATATCTATCACAGATTCCCCAATGGGAGGCTCAAGAGAAGCCCCCTGTTGAGGAATGTCTCCCCTTGCACGAGTCTACCTTAATTTACAAAATCTATTTTGGAGAGGACTTTGGTGTCTGGGGCGTTTTGACTCCTAACTCTGTTGTTCAGTCTTTTGGCTTAAAAGAACTTTGGGTCTAAGCTAGTTATTAGGTTTGGGGAATTATAAGTATGTGGGTTAAAATCATTAGGGATACAAAAAAGTTGCATAAAAGTGTATAGTGAGAGGAATATGAGAGGGATATATGAAAAAGATCATAATGGCATCACTTTCCTATGTATGGAAGAGTTTGCATGTTTTCAGGAAGTCTATTTTAACCAATGATTATCTCAACTTAAACCAAATAGCCATCTGCCAGGAAATTCCACAAATGCCAGAGGTTTATTTCTAAAAAGGAGACAGAGGAGTCCTCAAACTTTATTCAAAAAAGGGAGAGAGTTCACTGGGGTGTACACCCGCGCGGTTTTCTCTCTCACACTCGGGGTTTCAGAGGGTGCAGCCTCCCTTTTATCCTAACTCTCAGCCACATGTTGCCCTCTTCCTTTCCCCATTGCCTGAGGTACTAGGAAGGCACAGCCTTCTCCAACTGCCTACTCCATCTCCCCCTTGAACTTACTATTTTATCCCAAAGTTCAGAAGTTCACACTTGTGCAGACCATTGTCTCTTTCAGGAGCCAAACGGTCTGGGTCTGATAATGAACTTGCTGCCCAAAGTCAGTAGAGACATTAAAATTAATTTTAAAGATGTTAACACCCATACCTTCACCCACCATATTATTTGTAAAGACATTAACACACATATTTCCTATCACATTCAAATCTCCAAAATACAAGCCAGAGAAAGTGGTGAAAAAACAGCCACCTATAACAAATAGGAAACACTTCCTATTTCTAAGCAGTCCTTTTCTGCCCTTCAGTATGAAAAGGCATACTATATAGGTAAATTTGCCTCAGCAAGACTGAAAGATTTTTAATTGCAGTTTACACTTTCCAAATGTAATCTAAAATAATCAGTTGCATGGCAAAATATTTCTTTGTATTAACTAAAGGCATACTTTGTTCTTTCAGTCTTGTATCCCCTGGCTCATGTAGCATGAGAAACGGAAAATGAGAGCATTAAATAAAATCCTAGCTCCACAAATGTCAAGGATAGAATTCCCACCCACTTCAATGGGGCTGAAGCGCTATCTTCTTGGTTTTCCTTATCTGTACTCCTCTTTACTTAGTTCCTAACACAAGCAGATTTCACAGGAGCAGTGATAAATTTAGGTCTCAGGTACCCATATGATTTCTGTAGTGCCAGTCACTAAAGTTATCAGAATTAGGATCTCTGAATTTTTATCTTTTCAGAAATGTCTCTGGTATCCTAAATCAATGGACAACTTGAGTTTTAATACTAAGAAAAAACATTTACAGCCATCCTGGATAAGACCAAAGGTCCATTGAAAACAATGTCCTATATCAAGCTCTGTATCATATCTCCATCAGTGCCCAAAATTAAATCCTTAAAAAATTATAAAGATGTTAAAAATTATCAAGAACAAGGCAGACTGTGGTGATACTTGGTATCCAGTCACCATCAGTTTGGGTACCTCATGGACTATCTGTGTATTCTGTGTGTTCATAAACAGTCCAAAGTTTTGTGTTTAATCAGCTTAAACTTTAGCACCTTCAGCATCCTCCATCACAGAGGTCTACAGCTTAACTTAATATTGCATGAACACTTTCTGCTATTGTTTGTTTTGAACCTTTCTCCTTCTCACTACCTTGTTGCTCTTTAGCCTAATACTCAATATGGTGTCTGAAGCCTTCTGGCTATGTATGAAACCAAAGGCAAGGAGTGATCACATGGGTGGCAGAGGCATCCCCACCATGCAGGATGGGTAAGGAACCCCTGAGACAGTGGATTTCAGTGAGAGAGACCATAGGAGCACCAGGAAGCTCCTGCTTTTGAAAATAACTGATTTCACCACTGAATTTCCACAAACTTCAATTGAATAATTTTTACAAGCATATATTTTTCAGAGAAGTTTTAGAGGGCTGTCTCACCACTAGCATCAATGTCCCTTGAAAACATTTAAAATCACAAAGAATTATGTGACTGGGCAGGGTTTTAAAAAATAATAGAGTTTCAACAGCAAAACATTTTTAATGCTCTAATTCCAGTCTTTTGTAAACAGTGCTGCTTGATCAGATTTCATTTCTTTATGTTTTGATTTTATTTCTTTGTTCTTGTTCAGCACACCACTGAAGTATGATTCTCCAGTGCAATGTGATTCTCTGTATTACACCAAGCAACTGTTGAAAGCAAGTCAACCAAAATCAGAACCAATAAAACATATACTGTTACTCAGCAAAATAAAGTTCAACAAGCTGCGAAAGAATTAACACAACACAATTTTGTCATACACGAGATAAAGACAGGCTTCTGCTTCCAACAGTATTCATGGGAATATACCTCTATTAAAGCAATATTGAAAGATTTCCTTTCTATCTTGCCAGAGAGATTTCCGATCCTCATGGTACTTGGACCATGTTTACTTTGTTCATAGTTTCGCCTTCTTTCTTTCTGGCTAGCCCTCTTGAAAAGTCACCACACAGTGGAACAACAGTGGCCAGTTAGTCATTGCATCCCATTTGATTCCCCAGTAATCATTCTCCCTGATGTTTTGGGCTGCAGCAAGTTGTGCTGATTTTGACCAGCACAGAATTAATTTTCTTCACAGTAGCTAGTATGGGGCTGTGCTTCAAATTTGTGCTGGTAATATACAGATGTTTTTATCATTGCTGAGGAGTGCTGACACAGCCTTTTCCATTTCACATGCTGCCATGCTGGCAAAGGGACTGGGGATGTGTGGGAAGTTGACAAAAGACACAGTCAGGACAGGTGACCCCAACTGAACAAAAGGGTAGTCCATATACCATATGACATCACACTCAATATATAAAGTAGTGGGGAAGAAGGACAAAGCAGGGGACATCTCGCACTAATGACATTTGTCTTCCCAACCATTATGTGTGATGGAGCCCTGCTTCCCTGGGAATAGCTGAACACTTATCTCCCCATCAGAAGTGGTAAATGAATTCCTTGTTTTGCTTTGCTTGTGTACATGATTTTTTCTTTACCTATTAAACTTTGTCTCAACCCAGGAGTTTTCTCATTTTCTTCCAATTCTCTCAACCATCCCACCAGTGGAGGAATGAGTGAGCAGCTGCATGCTGGGGCTAAACTGCAACAGCAATTAAATATTGAAAAATAACATGCTTTCCAATTCACACATTATACCACTACTGTGTGTCCTCTCATTCAACCCTGAATTTTTCTCTTCTTCTGTCTTCCCTATTGTACAAATTTCGTTTTAAATGTATTGTGTTTTACTAAAGGAATTCACAGACATGATTCATCTATGATGTGAAAATCTTGAGTGCATGCTACAATGGACAGAGTAAGAAAGCAGATCTTTTGATGGTGCAAATCAGTGAAACTTCACCAGGTTCAGAAAAGCTGCCTTAGCTCTTAGACACAAGATCTGCTCCTTTCTCTCCAGCCTAGAGGAAAAACTGAATGGTGGTGCTTGAACAGGTTCTTAGCCAGCGTCCTGAATGCCAGGATACTCATGTCAGTATTTGGCTTTTAACATACTGTTGTACCATGTAGTAAACTAATTACATATCCTTCCTCCCAATGGAGTTGAGAGCATCGCTTTTCTCTTTTTTCATAGACACTGAGTGTATACTTCTTTTTACCTGAACTGCAGATGTTACTTCTGGCTAGATTTTTACACTTCATCCATTCAAAAACACAATTTGAATTAATGTGTTTGAGTTACCATGAAAGCCACACTCTTCAAGTTATCTAAAAACGTTAAAAAGCATCCAGGTAACATGGATGACCTAATTCCCAACATGCTCCAAGCTATTCCCTGCCTAAGCCAGCTGCTCCTTCCTCAATTATACAAACACAAGTAAGTAAAACAAAATACAACTACAACTTTTAAAAGGTATTAAAAACTAGATTGCCTGCTACATCTACCCAGTTCCTAGACCTAAGGGTTTTGACCAGATTAGAGCACTCTTCATGCTACATGAATGCAGGCTATATACTATTTGCAGAACTATCTGTTTTCTGTTTTGATACAGACCTACTTGATTAAATGGAAATTAAGCCTCAGAAGGGTGATTTTAAATATACATATAGCACAACACCACACCACAGCAGCATACACAATAACACCTTTTTATAGCATATGCAATACACTGGTCATCGTTCTACCCCATCACTTGAGAGGTCAGCTCAAAGCTCCCTTGTCCACAGAATGAGATCAGCAAATACTACTCTGAAAGGAAAGAGAGGAGAAGAAGATGTTTCCACACTATCTGCTTCAGGTATATAAATGTAAGTGCTGAATTTAAGAGCAGTCACTCTGGGTTCCCTCTATAATTAGTAGCGGTGTGGAGGCCTTGCTACAGGAAATGAACAACAGGTATCAGATCCACCATCAATATCTATGTAGCTGTTGTGGTTTAAAGGACAACAACTTTTTTCTCCTTCCTGGAGGGGTTTTGTTTTTCTACTTCTGCTGGGGCACGGTTTCCGGCGGGGGTGGAGAGCCCACAGATTGGCTGGTTTTGAGATGGGCACTTCGTGTGGCCACTTGAGCATTGGGGGCGTCTTTGCAAAGCTTACATTTTTAAGAGCGGGAAGTTAGAAGTTCTCTTTGACTTCCGTTCGCAGGGAAGGTAACACCGCGTGCCCGGCCGGCCACTCTGGGCCTCAGGGCCTGGGAGCCGTGCCGGGGCTGCGGCCGGCTCCCCCTTCCCCCACCTCCTCCCTGGCAGTGATGCTGCTGTGGGGCTGCTTTTGCTCTCCCTCTCCTTGCCTGAGGGAGAGGAGAATGGAACTCCAGGAGGGGGCTCCCGGCCCTCCCCTCTCCCGGGCCGGGCTTCCCCCCCCC
>VZTR01001325.1:40227-56507 GCA_013400775.1 Chaetops frenatus | reverse complement strand
CGGGTCTGACAGATCTGTCTGCACTGGCTGGCAGGTTGTGGCTCCAGCCTCTCCTCACTGAGGCTGACCCTGCAGCCCTCAGCTTCCAACACACGTCCAAGGACACACGATGCACCATCTTACTGGTTCTGAATTAACAACTGCATTTCGTCACTTTACTGGATAAATTCTCTTGAGGAGCTGAATGGAAGGATTTACTTGTATCTAGCTAGGTGTTTACTGCTTTCTATTTATTAAAAGTTGAATTATATGAAAATAAGAGGTTAGGTTAGTCTGATATCATAAATTCTGACCTCTGATAAAAACAGTGTTTTATTTTATAACATTTTATTTCTCCATGCCCTTGATTACTAGCTTCAGAAACTCTTGCAAACTGCAGAGATGTGCATTCAGTCAGAGGTCTATAGTTGTCTACCCCTTTTTCTGGTTGTGTGAATAAATACCATGTTTGCTGTTTCACAGTTCTTGGGTGCTCCAGAAGAGACTGTTCCATAGCTGTTTTAAATGTCATAAGACAGGCTAGGTTTTTTAGCCACTACTATTTTGGAATAGTGGTTGTTTGATCCTCTTTTCCTCTCCCCTGCCTCATTCCCTCAAGAGCAAGGTATAAATTACTTCCAACTCAGCTGTGGACATTTTTGTTTTCATATTTCTTACTAGGGAAATAATTACTGTCATATCTTGCCTTCTTAATGAAAATTAACATTAATTTTTGAGCTTGTATTTAGTCTGTAACCATTTCTTGCATGAAAACAAAAATGTTTTTGGACAGACAGTGTTGGAAAGGCCTTTATTTTATACATAGTCTCCTTGTTGTCTCCTACAGCATCTATTCCTTCCTTCTATTGTTTACAAAGGGATGATTGATCTAGGTAGCCCCTCTTTGCTTAATGGTCTCCTTCCTTTCCTTAGGACACAAGCTTCTATACTGTATATGATTTTGTGCTTCTTTACCTTTAGAACTCTCCAGTTCAATATTAAACTTTTCAGTGTAGTCGTTCTGAAAAGATGATTTACTTAATTTCATAAAATATATGCCTTCACATACCTTTATGGGAATAAGAATAATGAAACCATATGTTTAATTTCAATTTTGTCTATCTTGTTGCCTAAAAAGAATTCCATCTGTTCAAGGTACCCTGATCTGAGAGCCTTTCTCAAGCTGAACTTTTGTGAGGTTTTTTTACTACTTACTGTAATAGACCCGAAATATCATCTAGGTGAGTATTTGGTGGAGAAATCTAACAGCTGTCATTCCTGAGAGATTTCCACAGTGTTGAGTGTTTGCATTACATTACCAGTTACACCACTACATTTTCTGTTATCAGTTAACAGAATTCTGAATCCCTGCCCTAACCTGAATGTCATGAAGGATATGAATACTTTTATGAGTGCATTGAAATAATGTGACATGGTTATATGGATCAGGATTAGAAGTTTTCTGCCTATCAGAGAAGTGAAATTCTAAAGTATGTTTTAAAATAAAATAATACAGATCCTAATCCATTTTAATATAAAAACAATAAATTAATGGAAAAACTGTAGGAAAAAAATAGTAAGATACTGAGACCAGTAATAGAATTTGGGAAGTTATTTTTGCCAAATTTCATACATTTCATTACACTGAAAACTACCTTGAAATACTTAAAATGTCTGAAAGTAACCCTGACAACAACCTATGGTTACTTGCATGCAATTAACCTTGGATTTTAGTATTCACTCTCCTTCTATAGACACTAATTCTTTAATGAATAAATTCTTTTAATTTAATTATGAAAGCATTTTTATTTCATTCTTAGGTTTTCGTATTTTTTTTAGCAGCAATTCTCTTTTCTAAGATAATACTAGAATTTGCTTGGTTAAGTAAATCTATTCCTCATCTTCCAAATTTGAACACTTAGTAAAATAATGCTAAGAACTACTAAACTTCAACATATAAAAAAATCCCCTGTGTCTGAGAGAACATCTTTGCAACACCTTAGTAAACTTGTCCACAGGTACAGTTATGACAGCACACAGTGAAAAATTCCTATGGGAAATTTATAGTGATGTGTGCTCATCTAATATAAACAATTTAGTTTTGACTTGGATCAGTCTGAGCCTATAAAATGACTAACACTATAGAAAGAAAAATTAAAATTACCGAAAGGGATTCTAGGCCAAAGGCTACAGATTTTTCAAGTGAAGTGTCTTCTTAACTCCACAGAGAGTAAATAAAACACTCTTCTGTGTCTCTCTGGTGATATTTAAGAAGAAGAGAAAACCTCTACCAACAACAGAAATGAAAATAGAAAATAGAGGAGGTAGATGGCCAATAGCAAAAAACTTAAACAGGTTGAATTAAGCTATAAAATTTCAATAGAGCAAAGAAAAAAGCAGGATCAGTTCTAGATGTAGGAAAATGGGAAAAGGTAAGTTACAGGAAGAAATTTTAATAGCAAAACTTGTGGTATTTTAAGCATATAAATGTCTCTCTAAAGCTTAACTAAGAACTTTAACTTCCATCTGGATAGGATCTTTTAAATTGACTTACATTTATATTAAAGTTCTGTTTAAAATAATTATTTCTGAACTTGGCAATCCACAGAAAATGGAAAGCATTTTCCACCCCTCCCCTAATTAACCTGAGAATGTGCCCTATGTCCTTATAGAACGATTGTAAAGAGTTAAAGGATAAAATTGTGTGTGACTAAGTTTATCCTGACTTCCTCTTCCTCATAAAAATACATTCTTGGCATATTAAAGATAGTTTTATGATCTTACTGTTTTTTGACCATCATCACTGTATTATTTAAAGTGTATATCAATTTATCAGAGTTTTCTGTAACTGCTCTACAGAGATGACTCAACATTCACGCCTTACACATCAAGGTCAAAAGGGTCCTGTTGGAAAGAAGGGGAAGAATATTTTATCAGGAACACTAGTGATAGGAAGAGGGGTAACAATTTTGAACTGGAAGAAATACATTCTTTACTGGTAAGGTTGTAAAATGCTGGAACAGGTTGCCCACAGTAGTTGTGGCTATCCAACTCCTGGAGCTGTTCCAGGTGAGGTTTGATGGGGCTTTGAGCAAGCTGATCTACTGAAAGGCATCCCTGCCCATGTCAGATGCCTAGGAACTAGATAATCTTTGAAAGTCTTCCAACACAAACCATTCTATGATTTTATGACTCTAATACCCTTTTCTTCCATTTCACCCCTTCCCCAGGTAATGAGTCTGTCTTGCAATAATAATAATCCATTCAAGTTTGATTTTATCCATAAGATTTGTAAGAAATAGCCCTTCATTTAAAAACAAGTTCTGTGAAGTAGGAAAGAACCAGGGTGTTATATAACTCCTGAGTCTTCCTCAGAAAAATAACAAGGGATTTACATTGAATTTAGTAGGAGCTGTGAAAAGCTGTGCTTTTGCCTGCTTCACCCTTCAGTGGACAGCAATCGTAATTTATTTCTGTTTGCCTGAAGATGTGAAATAGAGTTGAAAAGCAAACCCATTGATTTAATTTCTCCAGCTCAGGAACTATCAATTTGGTGGTTTTTTATTCTATTTATTTATTTAATTTTTTGGTTGGGTTTTTAAAAATTAATGTCATCAGTGCACATGAATATGAATGACTGAGGAATCTTCATACAGGTGGATGTGCAAAATAAAGGAAATGTAAATGTCTGCATCAGACATGGATTTATAAAGACTGACTGAAATTGCTGTTGCATAAGCAAGTCATATTAACAGTTATTACTGTAAGGTGCCATTTGTGCTTTCCCTGTTCATGAGGAACATTTCTTTTTTGAATGGATCTGCTGCCTTGCTAAACCATTAACATTTGTCAGATGGTGAGATTAGACTCCTAACAACTTGCAGATGACATTCAGCCATAGCAAACTCTTTTCTGTTGTTGACAGTTTGTTTAATAAGTGTGCATACCACTGACATTTAGACAAGAAAATGTCTGTGAAATGTGAATTCTTACAGAATGTAGCTGAAGCTGACGTTAAGCTATCCAGGCTGAGGTTTTGGTAGGATCTTTGTGTTTGCATGGATATTCTTTATTTGCTTGTAAACTTTCCCAAACAGAAGGGATATGTTCTACTCAGTCTCTCAAAAATAAAAAAAGCCTTGATATTTCAGTTTATTTTAAAATTGAATTTTCAACTAAATGTAATGAAATATGTCTACTGAAAGTCTTGCCTCATTTTCTTTGCAAATTGTATTTCCAAAGATATTGTTCTAATGATATTATTCAGCTTTCTTTTCAGATGTAATTTCTGCAAATAACTTTTCCTTGTAAACAATTCCTTTGAAAATTTTTAGATATATGAAATTTAAGCCTATTTGATTTGAAAGATTACACACATTTCTGCTTTCAGACTGGGATTGTTCTAAATCAGTCATCTACAGCATTTGTTTAAAATCCATTGGTTTGAAATATATTTCAGCTAGCAAGACCTTGCTTGCCCATTTGAGTGGAAAAATGTCAGTAAGTAAAGCAGGCTTAATTAAAAAATGTCCAAATAATTACAGGAAGTATTTTCTCAAAACTTACACTGACAATTGCTGCAAGAAAATGTCCTCCACTTCAAAAATGAAATGGCCAATATTAGGAGAATGGATACATTTTCCTCAATTTTCAGATATTTAACTTTTTCATTGAGTAATATTAGTAATGTTTACTGTTCTTTAAAATGCATAAGCATAGGCTCCATTTTTATACAGTGCAAATTGCTGCAAGAAAAAGAAAAATCATTTTTTTCATCCACAAAATTATGTTCATGTGCACATAAGGAAATTGATTACATGGTCAGACAGAGACTTATGAACTGACAATGATCAGAGCATAGAATCATAGAATCATTGACTATCCCAGGTTGGAAGAGACCATCAGGGACTATCAGAGTTCAGCTCCCGGCCAGGCACAGGGCAGCCCCAAGATACTGGTTACTTGTTTTGTCACTTTATATCAAGATGCTTTGTATGTTGTTCATACGAAAGGTGCTTTTTAAATTTGATAGTAAAATTTTTATCGTATTTATTTATTTATTTATTGTTATGCTTAAAACTTAATTTACTTTACAGAGATTTTTTTTTCTTCTTAAGTTTTACTATAAACTGATAATTCTAAATATTGTCTTCATCTGGTTGTATGACTGTTCAATCTGTAATCAATTTTTTTCTATTTATAATTTTTTTTTAAATTTCAACAATGCATAGCTTTTTGAACTCAGAAATCCTAAAGCATAAGCTAGGAAACTAACTTAAAAATATCAGTTTAGTGTTGAAGATCCTTCTAAGCTGCAGAGAAAGAGAGTAATTGACAGAGAATTTAATTCGCTCATGTTTCTCAATAAAATTTTAGAATTCCTCTTCATGCTTTGTGAAATCATTACTACAAAAAAGGAACAAGGGAAATCCTGGTCTTTTATACCCACACATTCTAAGCATGTGAAAGTCTGTAGTCCTTGGCTCCTGCTGTGTGTCTGAGTGCTCTGTCACCTAGACAGCACTACAGGTCCCCCATGTCCTTTGTTATGCAAAGGGTTGGTGCCAGCTCAGGGCCTCTTGCCTGGGGGTCCTGCCACCCAGGGCTCAACCTGCAGCTGTCACTGCAGCTGCTCACCCAGCCACCTGCACTGGATGTACTCTTCAACAACCCTGCTGCCTCTTGGGCAGTTCCAGAGACCCCTACACTTCTGCTCTGGGAAACTTATTCCAGTGTCTAGCCACTCTTTCAGTGAATATTAATTTTTCTAATAACTAATCTAAACCTCTTGTGGCACAACTCAAGACCATTTCTTTTTGTCCTTTCACCCGGGACATGGCAGAAGAGACTAACCCCCACCTTCCTACAACCTCCTTCCAGGTAGCTGTAGAGAGAAATGAGGAGTACAAAACTGATTTGTAATGAGGATGTCCAAACAGGATTTGACGTGCAGCCTAATCAGTACTAAGTTCAGGGGGACAATCACTGGACCCTGGACCTGCAGCTACACCATTGCTGATACAGGCCAGGATGCCATTGGCCTTCTTGGCCACCTGGACACATTTCTGGCTCATATCCAGTCATCTGTGAACTAGCACCTCCAAGTCCCTTTCTGCCGAGCAGCTCTCAGGCCACTCCTTCCCAAGCTTGCAGTGATGCTTGGGGTTGTTGCATTCCAAGTGCAGGACCCAGCACTTGGCCTTGTTTGAACCTCATGCAGTTGTCCTCATCCCATTGATCTAGCCCATCCAGACCCCTCTGAAGAGCCTTCCNTTCCCAAACAGAAGGGATATGTTCTACTCAGTCTCTCAAAAATAAAAAAAGCCTTGATATTTCAGTTTATTTTAAAATTGAATTTTCAACTAAATGTAATGAAATATGTCTACTGAAAGTCTTGCCTCATTTTCTTTGCAAATTGTATTTCCAAAGATATTGTTCTAATGATATTATTCAGCTTTCTTTTCAGATGTAATTTCTGCAAATAACTTTTCCTTGTAAACAATTCCTTTGAAAATTTTTAGATATATGAAATTTAAGCCTATTTGATTTGAAAGATTACACACATTTCTGCTTTCAGACTGGGATTGTTCTAAATCAGTCATCTACAGCATTTGTTTAAAATCCATTGGTTTGAAATATATTTCAGCTAGCAAGACCTTGCTTGCCCATTTGAGTGGAAAAATGTCAGTAAGTAAAGCAGGCTTAATTAAAAAATGTCCAAATAATTACAGGAAGTATTTTCTCAAAACTTACACTGACAATTGCTGCAAGAAAATGTCCTCCACTTCAAAAATGAAATGGCCAATATTAGGAGAATGGATACATTTTCCTCAATTTTCAGATATTTAACTTTTTCATTGAGTAATATTAGTAATGTTTACTGTTCTTTAAAATGCATAAGCATAGGCTCCATTTTTATACAGTGCAAATTGCTGCAAGAAAAAGAAAAATCATTTTTTTCATCCACAAAATTATGTTCATGTGCACATAAGGAAATTGATTACATGGTCAGACAGAGACTTATGAACTGACAATGATCAGAGCATAGAATCATAGAATCATTGACTATCCCAGGTTGGAAGAGACCATCAGGGACTATCAGAGTTCAGCTCCCGGCCAGGCACAGGGCAGCCCCAAGATACTGGTTACTTGTTTTGTCACTTTATATCAAGATGCTTTGTATGTTGTTCATACGAAAGGTGCTTTTTAAATTTGATAGTAAAATTTTTATCGTATTTATTTATTTATTTATTGTTATGCTTAAAACTTAATTTACTTTACAGAGATTTTTTTTTCTTCTTAAGTTTTACTATAAACTGATAATTCTAAATATTGTCTTCATCTGGTTGTATGACTGTTCAATCTGTAATCAATTTTTTTCTATTTATAATTTTTTTTTAAATTTCAACAATGCATAGCTTTTTGAACTCAGAAATCCTAAAGCATAAGCTAGGAAACTAACTTAAAAATATCAGTTTAGTGTTGAAGATCCTTCTAAGCTGCAGAGAAAGAGAGTAATTGACAGAGAATTTAATTCGCTCATGTTTCTCAATAAAATTTTAGAATTCCTCTTCATGCTTTGTGAAATCATTACTACAAAAAAGGAACAAGGGAAATCCTGGTCTTTTATACCCACACATTCTAAGCATGTGAAAGTCTGTAGTCCTTGGCTCCTGCTGTGTGTCTGAGTGCTCTGTCACCTAGACAGCACTACAGGTCCCCCATGTCCTTTGTTATGCAAAGGGTTGGTGCCAGCTCAGGGCCTCTTGCCTGGGGGTCCTGCCACCCAGGGCTCAACCTGCAGCTGTCACTGCAGCTGCTCACCCAGCCACCTGCACTGGATGTACTCTTCAACAACCCTGCTGCCTCTTGGGCAGTTCCAGAGACCCCTACACTTCTGCTCTGGGAAACTTATTCCAGTGTCTAGCCACTCTTTCAGTGAATATTAATTTTTCTAATAACTAATCTAAACCTCTTGTGGCACAACTCAAGACCATTTCTTTTTGTCCTTTCACCCGGGACATGGCAGAAGAGACTAACCCCCACCTTCCTACAACCTCCTTCCAGGTAGCTGTAGAGAGAAATGAGGAGTACAAAACTGATTTGTAATGAGGATGTCCAAACAGGATTTGACGTGCAGCCTAATCAGTACTAAGTTCAGGGGGACAATCACTGGACCCTGGACCTGCAGCTACACCATTGCTGATACAGGCCAGGATGCCATTGGCCTTCTTGGCCACCTGGACACATTTCTGGCTCATATCCAGTCATCTGTGAACTAGCACCTCCAAGTCCCTTTCTGCCGAGCAGCTCTCAGGCCACTCCTTCCCAAGCTTGCAGTGATGCTTGGGGTTGTTGCATTCCAAGTGCAGGACCCAGCACTTGGCCTTGTTTGAACCTCATGCAGTTGTCCTCATCCCATTGATCTAGCCCATCCAGACCCCTCTGAAGAGCCTTCCTACCCTCCAGAAGATCAACTCTCCTGCCCACTTCGGTGTCTTCTACAAACTTACCGAGGGTACATTCAATCCCCTCATCCAGATCATTGATAAAGATATTAAACAGGAGTGGCACCACTACTGAGGCCTGAGAAATGCCACAGACCACCAACTGGGTATAACTCCATTCACCACCACTCTCTGGGTCTGGCCATCCAGACAGATTTACACCCAGAAAAGATTACACCTATCCAAGTCCAGAGAAGCCAGCTTCTCCAGGAAAATGCTGTGGGAGATGGTGTCAAACATTTTACTGAAATCTGAGTAGTCCAACAGTCTTTGCCTCATCTACTAAACAAGGCCCTTTGTCATGAAGGGAGATCAGGTTGGTCATGATATGGTTTGGAATGGTATTTAGGATCATGACTGGCAGAAATCTTACTGTTTTAAAGAGTTCTATGTGTAGGTCTGGTTGGAGCTATAGAAACATTCTAGTAAATACATAATAGAGAGAGGATGATAATATATGTGTCCTTTTTTTTTTTTTTTTTTTTTCTGAGATACAGTAAGAGAGCTGCAAATAAAGTTCTACACATAACATTAACATGAGCATGCGAGTATCCCACTGTAAAAGAACCAGTAACACCAACTGCCCAGGAGCAATCAAATACAACATGTTTGTATGGCAAGAAAACACAAGGTGGATAAAAATAAAGAATAAAATAAACATCTAGCAGTAAACAAACATTTCTGAACCACTTGTGAATTATCAAATAAATTGATACAAATTATTTGTAGTAGCTAGGGGCTTATCCTTCCAAAAATTGGAGATTAAATCTCCTTGTAGGTCATTCCATAGATTTTTTGGAGCTGATGTTCACTGTCACCTCCAGTCATAAGCCAATACACATATTGTATATAAATAAACAGGAACTTACCCCAAAGGCTGATGCTGCTTTTGTGCCCCACTTCACTACCATGGCAGCTACAGTCTTCCGGGGTTCCATACCACACAATGAAATATTTAAATCAAAGAGTTCATAGTTTAAGAGAAATGAGCAAGTACTTTTTAAAACACTCTTTTGTGTCAGAAATTGAACTGGAAAAATAAGTCTGGTTGTTAGAATTCTCTGTGATAGTAGATAAAACTGCAACTGTACATAATCCAAAAATATTTCATAGAAATTCACTTAACCCCACCTCCATTTTCACAATAGTTAGGTGAAAACTCCTTTCTGAAGGGAATGTATTAGCAAATTAAGTATACTGTATACTTGCTAACCAAGCTTTCTTACCCTTCTCTTTTCTTCCCAGGTGAGGATAAAAATCCTCATTTTTTTTCCTCCCAGTTTTGGTCTTGGAGAAAAGGTAACTATTCATATTTGTGATCTTTGCTTTTCTTCTGTCTATGGCACTACCAAAAACTATTGTGTAAATTATCTCTGTCTGTTATGTACAGGTCAGAGAAGCCCTGTTACCTCAGCAAAAGGAAAGAATTTAAAAGAAATAGGAGATACAACCCTGAACATAATGTGATGCTTTCTTGTTCGGGTTGAGACAAAATTGTTTTTCATGGGGGACATAATTGCTTGTCACCCTTCTGAGGCTGTGAGTCTTGTACTCATTATTAAAAGGGAATTAGGTTTACATAAAATACACAATTTCATCTCCAAAGTGTCCTATAACTTGCCACTTAGATATTATAAACTCTTCTAAATTCACCAGTGTTGTGGATTTATGTTGGATATTTTTTGCACACTGTTCCTTACAGATCAGTAGAGGTTCTTAAACCTAAAATATTTTTGTTTATTATATGTATTTGTTTATTATTGTTTGCACTCAGATGAGACAATGAATCTCATCATTCCATAATATTAGTGGATTGAAAGGTGCATAATCTGAAGTGGAAAATTGCATATGCAGATTAAGCGATTTCTTTAAAGGACACAAGATTTGGGACACCTCAGAACTGAATGTGAATTCTTTAATTCTAGGTCCAGGAACAAACTCCATATCTTTCTTTGTTTATCTTTAGTTCTCAGTTATTAAACCTTTTAAAATGGATATGTGGGACAAATGAAAATGAAGAAGTGAAACTGATACAGAACTTTCAATATTATTTCACCCAAAACCTAATGAAGGCGCATGACTACCACTGATTGAAATATTTTTCTTTATGAAGGCATGGATTATTCTTATCTGAACTATGTGTCTTGTATAAGAGCTGCTAACACTAATCGTTATATCTAAATAGTATCAAGAGAAAACAGGCTATTTTCCCTCCAGTCTTCTGGTGAGTTCTTCCACTGACTTTCTTTATAATATAGTAACTGCAATAGCAGCAAAATTTTATAAGAATTTAAAAAATGACTTTTTTTATTGATTATGCTGACTAAAGTGTATAACTCTCATTACAATATGGGAAAGATGTAAAAACGACAAGGAAATAAAATGTGGAGTGGTTTTGTTTCACTTGCAAACTGATTTCTGGGACTGCTGAATTTCAGTTTTTACAAATCCCACAGATCTAAAACATTTTCATTTAACTGCCTAGAAGCAATAGTATTTGATGCAATTACCCCAAAGGTGTCTTTTCTCTCATATTCTGAATCCAAATAATCTCCAGACATTATGTGCCTTTGGCCTTTTCTAGTGCTAATACATTAAGGAAGAAATGTCTCAAAATGATAATGACTGTAAGGGAGACAGGGCTGAGCAATTCTTTCTTCTGTGACCTCTTGTTCTGCCTTTCAAGGAGTGTTCAGTACAGCAAAATGTAATTGCATGAAGTGCAAATTCCATATCCAGACTACACAAAGGACGGAAGGTACAGGAATGGGTGAAGTGATAATGTCCAAGAAAGTAAATGAACGTGAAAGTTCTATGAACAGGTGTTAACATGAATACAAATATATCACTGGCTGACAGTCTGCTACTGGCTGCCTGTGAGGATGAGGCTTCTGAATGTTTCTTTTAACAGTGGAAGAATTGTTAGTGCAGTAGCAAGCAGAGGAATAACAATCAATAATTAATGGGACAGAGTGAGTAGAGAAGCTCTAAAATGGGTTAAATTCAGCATTGTGGAATGATGTAAGATTTTCAGTTTGGAGAGATTTCTGCCATATATTACTGAAAATAACAAGGACTTCAAGATAATGTGACATGGTTGCACTTATTTGAGCATGTGGTGGAACAGAATGAAAAAGCTGATAATCGGTGAGATGTAAGTCTGGGACAATGATGGAAAAAAAGCTTTGTGAACTGACAAACCCATGAAGTTTTATTTCTAAAACAGGTAAAAAAAATATTTGAATGTTGTTTGTGTTTCATGAAAATGAAGGCTGAGCTAACATATACTGCAAATGAATATTCACAGAAGAACATGACTTGTCATTGGTGGTAAAAGGTCAGCCAGAGTACGACATGCCTGAAACATCAAACTACATGTGCTTCTATAACTTATTTAGTCAGAAATGAAGCAAGCATCAACATACTAAAACAAGGAAGAAGAGGCAAAATTATCACTCATGCATCAAACTTCAGACTCAAACACTCAACTGAAATATAAAATAAAGTAGAAAGAAAGAAAAAACCCAAAGGTCAACAACTCAAACAGAATTTCAGGAAACACCTCTACTAATAAGGAATGTACAGTTCAAATAATCACAAAAAAAAGTCCAAAATAAGTTAAACAGATAATTTTTGAGAAAGCAGCATCCATTTTCGCTATTCCGCACCACGCATTTCCATCAAACTCCAGTGATAAATGGTCTGGAGATCCAAGATCAATTGCAGTTGTGCACTACTTTTGCAGTTGGGTTGGTAGATTCAGTCATCCCAGAGGAGGATCCAGCACACACTAGGGTGGCTGCAGATGTGAAGGACAGTTCAAAAGGTGGCTGAAGGGAAGGAGGAGGAAGGACACAAAGAGGGAAGAGCAGCCCTTTCCCAGCAATAGATGAGCTCATCAAATCTGGGCTAGAGATAGATGGGCTAATCAAACAGCTGACAGCCACAGAGTGGGCTGTCCTGGAGCACCTGATGAGGAAATGGGAATAGAATTGTCCTTTTGGGCAGCAATTTAGCTGTTTTTCATTGTCCCTGTTTTACAGTGAGCAACACATTTCTCCCCATCTGTTTTAACCTGTATCAGACCATCATACCTGAAGGGAACTTTAAGTTAACAATGTATGTTGCTGGTTTTTTTCTTTTTTCTTTATGGTCTGTGATTAAAATTGTAATGAATGACTTTTAGAGTTACAGTGGACCTGGAGTGACTGATATGTAGCCCTCTTTTCCTGAACACTCCAGCAGATACAGTAGAAGGATCCCATGCATCCTCCAAGGCCTGTGAACCTTAGCCCAGAAATTAAGTGCAGTTGTGTTGGTGAAGTCTAGAAAAACATATAATGTGTCGTGTTCAGTGGAATGTGTGAGGTCATTGTTGAATCTTACCACAGCTTCTCAATCTCTACAATATGAAGTTCATATGGAATTTCTTCTTTGGTTTGGAGCACCGGAAAATACCTACCTGTCTCTTTTGTGTTTCTTTGATGATTAAATTCTGTTCACCTCTGTCCTACTGGAAGGCAGCTATGACTTCTAAATACCTGTCCCTGGAATATGTGTGAAATNTGGGCAGGGGCAGGTCAGGTCTTGTCCTGGCAAGGCAGTGCTCTCCTCCACAGCCCCCAAGAGCCCACATCCCAGCCTAGCAGAGCTGCCAGTCATGGCACTTCAGAGGCAGGGCTCCAGTCTCTCCTAACCCAGCTCCTGAGTGGCCAAATGACCAGAAGTCCCACCTGGGGGGGGGAGGGTTCACAAAGGCCCAGGGATTTTAAAGGCTGAACATGACCCTGGCATGTGTTGACTCTATCTCACTCTTGGGGTTTCTGATGGAGCAGTGCTGGAACCCCAGGATTGGTATATGTGTGTTTTTCTTTATGTTTTCTGTCTTTTTCTTCCTTTAATTCCCTCTTCTTGGAACATTTTGAGTAACTTAGTATCAAATGGGTTTAAAGTTTGCTGAGTTGAATTGTTCAAATTAATGTTGTAAGATGGGCTTATGTTGATTGGATGTTGTACTATACCAAGCCAACTTTTACCAAAGTTCCCTGATTTTCTGTAGTTTGCCAGTATACTTCTGTCTTGCTTAGACCTCTTGAGAATATTGTATTCTTCCTGTGCATCTAACCCAGAGTACATGAACCACTGTAAACCACTTTCAGTGAGTTGCCTGGGGCCTTACTGAGGTGAAGTGGGAGAAAGTGGCTAGTACTGATAAATAAGTTAATTGTTACTTTCTAGTTAAAATGTCAGTGTAATTGAAGATCAGTTCTATGGCTTAATGAAGCTGGAAGCCTTAAGTGGTGTTATTTACATATCCACATTCAACGCCTGAAAGCTGTCATTCTTAAAAAAATGCAAATTTCCTTTGGAAAAAAATGTTTGCTTGTTGTTGTTGTTGTAATGACTAGTGACTTTTTCCAGCATCCCCCTGTTGTTTGGGTTGGAATTGTTTTCATTGTAAGCCTGCTACTGCTTTTTCAGCCTTTCTAAAGGAACAAAGAAAAGGTTATTCTAAGTCCCATCACAAGCTGGGCTCTTCAGCAATGAAATAAAGGCTTTAAATGATCAGCATTTGCTGAGTTATATAACTGCTGTTTTCCTGTATTCATTCAATTTAAATTGAAATGCAGTTTACAAAATACCGAATGACCATTTGTTCTTGCAGGCCACTAGAGATCATCAGTAATGGTTTCCAATGTTTTATGGGGTTTTCTTTCTACCTCTGTAGGAAAACAATTGAGTTGATGCTTTCCTGGCTTAGTTTTAATTGCTAATAAATCACTCTGCTCACACATCATGCTCTCCAGCACACATCAATTATCATCTGCTCTCTTCTTCAGGAGATGTCTAGAGGTGCTTCTGCCTTAAAAAAACCCCCACAATGTATACTTGTTCTTTAAGACTGATTCTGAGGAAAGATGTTCTAACGAATCTGTCAGCACCTGGCTATCTTGGATATTCGAGGTGCATGCTGATTTCCCCTTCACTGCAAAATGTCTGTAGCTGTGACCCTTTAATTACATGTTAATGTGACCAGAAAAGCACAGCCTCAGAGAAAATAAAAAGCAACACATTTTAAAAACATTTTTGTCAGTAGAGCCTGGTATAGGTTGTGTGCCTTGTATAACCTAGGTACTCTTTTTACCTAAGACTAGGTATGTCTTTTTAGAAGGCTTTACTATAGGTGATACTTTCAAAATTAAGCTCCTTGTATCACTATTACCCAAACATTTCTTGAATCAATTTTCAGAGTCTATTGCTTCAAATGTATTTACCCTTAAAATTATAATTTTATATATTTCAGTCAGTTTGGATGACCAAGGCTATTAACCAGCACTTAGCCAACAGCTGTAAGGATTACAGCTATTTCCCTTTGTGTCTTTGTATCTCAGATCTCATTTTCTTTTTCAGTCTAGAACTAGCATATACATACATGCCCAACTTAAGTTTCTTCTCTTTTCTATTACTAGACAGACTAATTGCTTTAGCCTGTTACAATTTTAGTCCTCTCTACCTTCCCCTCCCATTCAATTGATCAAATATTTCTGTAGGATTTGAACTTCAGATGAGACAGCTGACCAGGCCATTTTTGTTTAGTTCTTGAGGTTGGATGACAAGTCATGAATTTGCACAGTTTGGATCACACTTGCTGCAGATGGAATCTAATTTGCTGGCTCTCTGTTAAGCCTCTGGGAAATTCACTTCTATATTGATGGGAATAAATTCTACTAATAAATTTTCAAGGGAAAAAGGATATGGACCTGTCTAACACAAAGGCTGCCTGAAAGTCATTCTAACGTAAGAAGCCTGTTGAGCTTGCACTGAAAGCCTTAGCCTTTTTCTTGAAAATAGTCATTGTATTTGGTTAGTGTTATTCATAAGCTAGCCCCCAATAGCAATGTGATATGAAGGGTATTGTGCATAATTTGAATAACTTATGTGCTACTGAAAATAGTTTTGTTGGTGGGAAGTACTTGCAACTAATACTGAAAGGTCATATCACCATGCCTTCCTATTGCAAGTTCTAACCTTATAAATGGGTTAAGGCTGCCACACATTTTTCTTTGTCAGGAGCTTCTTTAGACTATTTTTTATCAATAAAGCCGTTGTTGAGATGTGGTACTCTTTATTGTTGCACTGACGATTGCTTATTCACACACGGTAGTAATTGTTAATGTACTTTACAGTAATTGTCTTATTTGTGTACTTTGTATAAGTAGCAGTCTTTGACAGCTGATTTATTCATTCTCAGCTCATCATAAATTGATCCCTTTTGTTGGCAGCTATTGCTTTAAAGCACTGTGAAAACAGTATGCACTCCTGAAGTGAGCATTAGCTAAAGAAACCCCTTGTTTTACTATCATCTTGGGCTTTATTATTTATATCTCCTTGTGGAGCCTGGAAATAGCTCCAGCAGCAAATACCACTAAACTTTTACCAAAGGAAGATTTCATTATCAGATACCAGCTTTCCTAATTCATTTTGTTGGTTGCTTCCTCCTGCAGCTGTATATGTTTCCTGTAGGGTTTTGCTGTTGCTGTCTTTTCCACATAAAGTGGTAACCTTTTCAAGCCAGGCATGTATGTTTAAAATAGGATGATGTAAAACTTCCCAACATGAGCAACTATTTCTGATGAAGAACACAGGATCTTCATTCCATGTGTTTTAGATTTAGGCTTCTTTTTCTAGATTACTGAATACTGAAATTTAGCCATTTTCTTCTAATTATAGTAGAAGGGTGAAGACTATAAGATTAGATAATTTAAAATGATTAGGTCTCTAATTTTTTTTCTT
>VZTR01001325.1:10953-31147 GCA_013400775.1 Chaetops frenatus | reverse complement strand
TAGTAGCAGAAATTAGTAATTTAACTTACTTTGACAGGTTTAACATTCTGCTGCTTTGCCTTTGGTTGTGGGTGGGGTTTTTTTTTGGGGGGGGGATGGGTAGGGGAAGCTGTGTGGTGGGATTGTTTGTTTTGGTTTTTTCTGATTGTGTACTTCTGTACACATGTGCAAAGTAAACACAAGCTGGATGCAAACTGTGGCTATAAAACTGCATCTGTGGCTTAACACTATACTGTCTCCTGAGAAAATTTTCAACATCTTGGAGTAACTGCATGAATATTTTGTTATCTTCAATTACTTGTTGGAGAAAGCAACATGCCTACATAAAACATATGTGCAAATTCATCTGCACAAATGATGTATAAACTGCTCATGAAGCTGTAAGTCATAAATGTGAACGATACCACCTTTTGTCTCAAAAGGTCTCTAACAGGTAAAGATTTAAAGAAGCAAGTTAGCAAAATTAAATGTCTCTGTTACTAAACAGAGACATCTCTAATAGATTTTTCTTTGTTAGCGTCATATTTCCAAATTAATATGCTTTATTTATAAATAGTGTGCCAGAAAAATAAATAGCTAAGCAAATTGAAAAAACACTGTAGATATTATTACCTAAGGATGAAATTCCTATGGAAGTTAATGCTGTTATGGGACTTCAGAGATTTCATCAAGTTAGAAAACTCTATTGCAATTTTTGTAATAAGTGGAAGTAAAAAGCATGGTTTTCAATGTGTGTTAATACATATATATATATATTGATATTATGTGGAAGAGGCAGAGAAATACATTTAATTGAGGAGCTGACATAAACTGAAGACATATTGCAAGCAGCAATCTGGATTCAAACCTTGAATTTGAAATTTCCCCATCATTATGTTGAGCCCAGCTTGCAAACTGCTATATAGATAAAAATTCTTTTTGAAAAGGAAACAGAAAAAAAAGATCTTCCTATCCAAGGAAGATATTAACAAGCCTCCTTTAGTGAGCCTCTTTCTCTTTGTAACACCAGGTCAGGTGTCTCCCTATGTATATAGGAGTGATTAAGATGGAAAAAGAAACCTTTTTACTGTTTCCTTAAGCTATTGACAAATACTTCATGCATAGCTTATTTTAAACACTAGATAATTTGGATCAAAATACCACATGTACTAAATTAAGATCTCAGAAGTTTTGCAGCAGTAGAATTAAATGCTAAGTGAAGAAAATATATGCTTTCTACCTTGGTGACTTGGAACACATACTAGTCTGCCTTTATTCCAGTGACCTGTGTTCATAGGTGTATTTAACACGTGTACCTCTTCTTCAGAAGAAAAGCAAGAAACTAAGAAATCATTATATTGTCAGAAGAATACAGTCACAGTTGCTGAATGAATAAATGAAAGAAAGCTGATTCCACCTTCTCCAAAGAGTGCCACAAATACATACCAAGCAGGATGTCAACACATTGAAATTTGACATAATAAAATTTGTACTGCAAATGCACTCCTGTTGATTGAGCAAACGCCAAAAGAAAAACATTGTTGGATGTGCATGCAACAATGAAGCTAGGAATTTAAAATAAATACAATGAATTGTAAAAGCAGCTATCTTTATAGACCTCTTCTTCTGACTGCATATCTCTGCTTAAGTGTCCACAGGAGCCTCGAAAATACTTTTTAACTTCAACAGGGAAGCATTTGGAATGAAGTGCAAAAGCTCATTTTCACAGCACTGATCTTAAATACAATCATGGAAAAACAAGCATGCAGTTCGAGTTTTGATTATGCTACAAGTGTGCAGGTTAAATCAGTCATGAAGAGCTGCTCTTAGGAATGTTACTTTGTTATTGATCATGGTCTGTTTTAGTAGAATTCAATGTCCTTTTCCTCCCAATTTATGTTTACTCATACAAGTGATGAATAACTTCATCGATCCTAATCTGAAGCTCTGACTAGCATCTTCTTAAACAGGCAGCTTACTTTAGGCATTAAGCACTAGAAATAGCAGATTTCATTGCTTATGCAAATACTGTCCAAACTGTAGCAGATATAATGTAAACAATGGTTTCCATTGATTTGTCTGGAGTTCCCTAAACATTTATTACAAATAATACTTAGTGTCTGGTGTTGGATAAATTCTCAGTACCAGGACCAGTGAAGTAAGAAGGATTATGCCATGGCATTTACAGTCATTTCCCACAGTTAGTATGAAACTGACATTTATAAATAAAGAGAGTTTTTCTTAAGTCAGCATTTAAGATTCAAAAAACTTGCCAGCAAATGTGGGCTGGCATTGAGCTGCCTGTACCATCTTGTGACTCACCACTGCACTATTACCCTGCTCAAAACACTGCTTTTGAAGCCATTCTTCTGTACTCCCTTTGTGTTAAGCATGTGTCATCTTCTTCAGGTGATGCAGTGCTTTCAGAGAAGCAATTAGTTGCTGAAGACTACTAGGGACTTCAGAGATGTCTATGGGGAGACAGTATCAAAGACACTTCAAGCCCTAAAATTAACATCAAAGTTTTTATATCCAAAAGAGACACTTGTACCTACTACTGCTCTTCCAGCTGCAAACCTTTTAATTTGAGACATTTTGTGTATCTCATGGCTATGTTGTTCCAGCTTTTCTCAGAGTTTGTTTGTTTTTCCCCATGGAAGCAAGCAATTATTAAAATGAAAAAAAAAGTCATTTAATTGTGCGTATTTGTTGAAGTCTGGTTGGATGTGACCCAGAAGCTGCTGGCTAAAGGGGTTTTGGTGCCTGTGTAATAATTGAAATGTGACACCAATATGTTGTGCAAGACTGTAAATAATGGTTCCATTTGAAGAATTATAGAGTTATCCAATCTTGTCATCACTAAGTAAAATTTTAATTCAAAAATGCTACAGTGAGTGGAAGCCCAGATGTGCAGGCTTACTGTTGTCAATCAGCTATCATCATGGGCTATTTATCAGAGCAAAAAGAGGAGAACACTAAATAATTTTTGGACAGTTGTCAGATTTCATTCTTGCCATAGTTAATCACAAGCTCTAAAATGTTCTTTAATCTGAAAAACAAAACTGATTACAGATCTTGTGACTGTGAATACAGTTTTAATGATTGCATAAAAGATTAAACTCAAAAAAGATCTTTGTTTCAAAACAACAGGAAAAAGCCCCAACAGCTACCACTTTCCTCGGTACCCCCTGTTTTTAAAATTGCCTCTGTTACATAGGTTTTCTCTTTTGTTCAAATTCCTTCTGTTTTGTGCCTCTGTAGAAGCTTTTTGCCTTTATATGAAGAACTCATCTAGAAACTCTAGAAAAGTTCTTTAATGCTTTGATGTGAAAAAAAAATCAAGTTGTTTTTTCAGCAAGGTCTCTGTCCTACAGGTGAAAAGGAGGCCCACTACAGTTCTCAGAACAGTAGAACATATCAGTTGATTCTGACTTTCGCTTTTCAGATAAAAATAGAGAGCTGATAGGAAATGATGAAGGAAAAGGTTGTTTGGGATTCCTCCAGAGAAATAAAAGTGAGAAAAGGGTTTGGTTCAGACAAATATGTGTTAAATACGACTTAAAATGGGGTGCTAAATGAACAAAATCTGAACAAAATCCCATGGGTAATTGTAGTAGATTAAAGGAAAGACTATAATTAACAGCAACACAAAGGACAAATGTTCAGATTGTCTGATTATTTAGATTTTGATGCAAAACTGAATATACAATATTAGTAGTTTAAACTTTTCCTGATAGCTATATCCAGAAGATCTGTATTTACCACCACATACCAGTTAATTTTCTGTTCCTGTTTTTTTCTGTAAACATAATTTGAAGTACTGTGTTATGTCTTTAGTGGGTGAAACCTTTTGTGTTTAGATGTGATATTGATATGAATTGTATTTCTTTGAGTTCTTTCATTTTCAGTGAACTAATTATGGAATGTGCAAAGCAAATTAATTTCATCAAAATTAGCAAAAACATGCATATTTGGAAGAGTTCTTTCAATCTTTCACAATAGCAGTATTATCTATGGAGGTTGAAAAGTGTGACTAGCACTGTGCTCTGCTGTGTTGGGTAAATGTTTGTACTTCCATTACTTTTCATAACAAAATATTTTTCTGAAAATGTGCAAAAGACTCATGTACGAGAAAAAAAAAAGATAACTGTCTATTTTTCACCATACAAAATTTAGATATGTTTTTTGATTAAAATAAAAAAAAGGTTGCTACTATTAAGCTATGATAGAAAATTGCTTATTTGCTGAACTAACAACTAAACTGTACAATAATTTCTTCTGACTGTATGCACCTGACACACAAACAACAAGGAGATTTAAAAGATTATCAGTGCAGATCACTGCTGAACATAAACTGATTCATTATATACAGGGGAGATTTTCTAAATCACTAAAGTACCCACAGAAGAACGTGAACTGAAAGTTAGTGGTATTTCTACTCCTGAGTCTCTTGGTTGTTTTTGAATGTTTAGCTTCCACATGAACATATTATAAATGAAACTGTTGAAATACCTGGAAAAATCTGTGTGTTTTCTATTTCTCCCTGTAGTGCTCAATGATTCTTGTGGTCAACACTTGTCTTCCAAAAATGTGTACACTTTAAAAGTAATTTGCCTTGCCATGCCTCAATCAACTTATAGATCTAATTTTCTGGTATGTTGAAATTATCCATAGGAGATTTTTTCCTGGGATTCTGAGTTGTTTATCTTGGATGGCTGGATTCCTTGCCATTAAGAGAGATTTTTCTTGTCATATTTGGTGTTCTTTATGAAATGCTGCTCAAGATGAGTAACTCAAGGTTAGATATTCATCAAGCTTGTATCTTCTAGAAACAAGAAGGAGTTTCAAAGCCAATACATCAAATTTGTGAGAATATTAGTTTTGGGTACGTGTTGATTGTTTCTCTTAACTAGACAACGTATCAGAGCTCTCCATTTCCAGGAAAACTGGTACTGATCTGATGCCTGTTTTCTTTATGATTTTAAATGTTTGATTAGTTTTTCTATATTTCCAATAACTATGTCTTGGGCTTGTATCAAGGGGCTCTAGGGGTAATAAAAGTGTCTCTGGCTTCCTGTTTTCTTATCCTTGATGATTCTGATCTATATTACTGTTTAAGGATAACTTTAGTCTGAAGTTGTGTGAGGTGGCCTAAGTTACTTTAGCAATGAATTGCCTTGCCTTGATTGTAATACCTGAGGGATTAATAGTTTTTATCTACATGGTGTCTTACAGAGAGTCTTGGTTCAAGAAAAGTTAATACTGAAGTATGAGATAAACACTCACCTTTTGGGGAAGTATGAGCTAAACACTCACCTTTTGGGAATGTAAGATTCAGCTGTTTAATCGACCTTCCAAACATTTGCTAAGTGGCCACATGATTGAGTGCCAAGATAGACTGGGACTGTCTATCCATATGAATATTTAATATTGTAAGGAGTAGCGGTGCTCCAACAGGAAACATGAGTGTTATCCTTTTTCTTCTCTTTTTTCCTTTTTCCTCCCCTCTACCCTCCACCCCTCCCCTTTGTGTCTTCTCAGCTAGATCTAGTTTGAAACTTACAAACAAGTGTCTAGTGTGGTTCATGTTTCTGATTGCATCCTTTTGCCTGATTTGCATCCTTTACTGGCTCTGAGAATATTCCTGCATCTGTGTGTTGTGTATGTTAATCTCCAGAATCCTTCTCATGAATAAGAACATTCAAAAGTTAATAAAAAGCAATTTCACTTTGCTGAGAATACTGGGCACATCCAAGCCTTGTAATTCCTTTTTAACACTCTTTGTATTAGAAAGGGTCTCTCTGAAATCAGACTTGACTTCACAATCATGGAATTGACATGAATGTCATGAATCATGGAATACTGACAACATTTAGAGCACTACAAATAATTAGTGAAGACAGAAACTTTCCTTTTGAGAGTTCTTAATTTGGTGCATTGATCAGCTCCCAACAAATTCAAAGGCAAGCACAATTACATCTTCTGTATCCAAATTCAGTGTCAACTACTCCATTGCTCCAATTCCCAAATCTCTGGAATTTAACATAAATGGCATAATGGAAAGCAAATACTTATAATATTTTTGTTTGACTTAATTGACTTTGTTAACCACTGGTAGATCATTAAATGAAGTCTGTGAAATTTATTCTTTATTAAACATAATTTGTCATAGTATACTAAATAAAATTTTATATTTCAACAGAATTAGAAGAAATTTAGGATCAAAGTATAGACACAGTTTCCTGCTGACAGATTTTTAAGTGTTTTGACTACAACTAAAATTTTCTGTCATACAGTCCTTCAAGCAGTCTGACTTTGATAGAAAATGAATGCAAGATCCCACAAGGATCTAATCTCATTATAGAACAAGGAGTGGTCATGGGTTGCACATATACTGCAGTTGTGGTCAAGTGTCACAACAATGTGTATTTAAAAATTTTTTTTTTGCTCAGTATAATGAGATGCAGTGAAGCTTCCTTTTAGTTAATATAATGGTTTCACTGGCAATTGTAAGACATATAATTAAAGAGGAATATCAAAGGAATAAAGTTTCTGTGTGCCAGATGTAATCTTAGCTACGAGTACTCAAACAAAGAATTAAACTTTGAAATTTACACACCAGAAAGGGAGATATATTACAGACGAAAGACTCAATCTGATGCTGTGTGTCATTGTGTTGGTTCTTTCTTCCTCATATTGCCTTAGTAATAGGAAATACTCATGCTGAGGCACAGTATCTCTGAGAGGGCATATAGTTCTGTCACCTATTCTCTGTGTGAGGCATTGATTAGCTGTTGATAATTTACAAAATATCTTTCAGGTGTTTGCTGAGTTTACAACTTCCATTATGCATTATCTGGGAAACTTTCTGGACAAACAGGTTGTCAAATGTATACATGCAATGCTCATGAAAAGGCTGCTGTTTTGGATGAGCAAAGACCTCTGCCCAAAGCAGAACCTACTTCAGTTTGAAATAAAGACTCAGCTCTCTGTGGACAGCAACAGCAAAAACTAGCACACAACAGTAAAAACTAGCACATAAGGAAATGCAGCTTCTAAAACACTATGTACACACTTTCATTTGCAAAAGGCACCCTAGAAAAAGACAGGCTTTAATATTGCAAAAGCAAATACTTAGCAATAAGGAGATGTTAACCAACAACTTCTATAACAACAATATAATGACCTTTGATTCTTAATTGCGCCATCAGATACTATAGGGTATTTTTTTTTCCTGTTAAAGTCCTGCATTATAAGAAAGATGTTCAATATTTACTTTGGTCACCATTACTCACTATGTGGCTTTACTTATTTCTTGTGCATCATCTGAACTTTATAATTCTTTTCTTTTCCAGTTTATTGTTGTTGTTGCTGTTTCCTCCAGGGCGCTTATCAGCCTAATGTCTTATTACTTATCAAACATTAATGAACTAATCTTCCCAGTTCTCCTTTGAGAATTAAACTGATAGGTCTCAAATTTTTTGCAGATGGAGAATCCTAGTTCAGTGTGAGAAAAAGTATCACTTTCAAGCTGTTAAGAGTGCCGAGCAGTTCAGTGTTGGGTACAAAATCCAAGGCTTTTGTCTTAGGTATGTGCTGAATTTTAAGTAATTTTTATTGCTGAGCATGTGGCAATTTGTGCATGGTTTAAGATGATGTAGTGGTCTGTGAACTTAGCAGCTAAAAGAGGAAGATAATACCATTTTTAGGAGGGGCCCAATACTGCTTACTTTAAGGACAGATGGAATTTCTTTAAAACCCTCTCTTGAACTGAGTTCAGAAAACTCACATAAAGGAGATAGATATTTAAATTGAGCTCTGGAAAATAACCCAATCATGTCTGTACTACATTGTCATATGTCATTGTCATCAAGTGATAGATCTTGTGGCCAACAGTAAGGGGGAGGAGTGTTTTCCGTTGCCTGTATTTCTGGTAAAGAAAACAAAAGACATAAAGAATTGCCATAAAAATAGAAATGAGCTTTTTTTTTTCCAGAGTAGAGTGTCTTTGAATTATCATGGTTATTTACCTAGGTCTAAGTATAATAATCCAATGACTAGACTTTTTGTGCTTGTCAGAATAGCTAAGTTTATGTAACAGAAGACCTGGTGGCTCTTAGATTTATTATGACAGATCAGTCTTTCACAAAATAATTATTTCTGTAATTTACCCAGGGAGGAGAGTTAAGCCCCTTTTCTGTAAGATATATTCGTTTCTGGCCATGTAGATGTGTTCCTTTCATCTACAATCCCAGTGTGCATATGTCTGGATGTACTAATGAGACTAGCAAACAAAGACTTGTTACTTTGGAACAAGAAGTTGATGAAGTTTCCAAAGCACAAAATACATGTACAAAATAAGAAAGGAAATGGAATGCTGTTAACATCCAATTCTTTTTTACCCTGCTTTGGTAACTTTTCATTTACATATTTATTAACTTATGCTAGATCAAGTATTTCTTACAATGATAGGCACAGAAAATAAATTAATTGTAATTAGTTTTATTGTAATGAATAATAAATGAATTTTTGATAAGCCACTTAATATAGTCTTATTACTACATAGTTTTACTGAAGCATTAAAGTTTGCATTTTAATTTGAGAATATTTGCACTGTATTAATTTACAATAGCCTGCATTTTTAAGAATATGAAAATCCATTGTTTATTATTTTTATACATTTCAGTTGAGATAGCTGAACAAATTTTTAATTTTTCTGAATGTTCACGGAATCACATAATTGATAGGGTTGGAAGACATCACTGCAGGTCATCTGCTCCAACCTCCCTGCTCAAGCAGGGCTCCCTAGAGCACATTACTCAGACTTCCTCCAGGTGGCTTTTTAATATCTCTAGAGAAAGAGACTCCACAACCTCTCTAGGCAGCCTGTTCCAGCACTCAGTCACTCTTACAGTGACCTGCTTAGATGGAATTTGCTGTATTCCAGTTTCTGCCTGTTGCTTGTCATCCTGTTGCTTGGCACCAGCGAGAAGAACCTGGCTCCCTCTTCGTGACACTGTCCTTTCAGATACTTGTATCCATTGACAAGAACCCCTCTCAGTCAGCTTTTCTCAAGGCTAAACAGGCCCGGCTCCCTCAGCCTTTCCTCATAAGAGAGATGCTCCAATCCCTTAATGATCTTTGCCACACTCCGCTCGGCTTGCTCTAGGAGCTCCATGTCTCTCTTGTACTCAGGAGCCCCTAACTGGACACAGCACTCCAGGTGTGCCCTCACTAGGGTTGAACAGAGGGGCAGGATCACCTCCCTGGACCTGCTGCAAGGCTTTTCCTCCTGCAGGCCAGAAGGCTGGTGCCTGTCTTTGCTGTCAGGGTCCATGGCTGACTCATAATCAACTCATGATCCAAGTTTTCCCGTGTCTTCCTTCCTGTTTGTGTTCTTGTAATATCCTTTCCTGTTGCCTTTGACAGCTCTTGCCAAATTGAACTGCGAGTGCTTATTGGCTTTCTTTACCCCATTTTTGCAAAACTAAACAGTATCTCTACGCTTCTGAATTATTTGTCTCTCCTTCAGCCTCTTTTGCACTCTCTCTTTATTTTAGTTCAAGCTCCTTGCTCCTTTACACAGTTCTCCTGCCACATCTATTTATTTCCTTCTTCTTGGGATGGACCTTTCTTGATCCTGAAGGAGGCATCAACCAGCTTTCCCAGACTACTGTCTCTAGGGCTGTATCCCATGGTGTAGTACATCTCTGATGAAAATAAGGTGTGATGAAAATAAATTCCTGCATCCAGGCTGTGATCTGCTTTTTTCCTTGCAATCTCTTGCCTAGATCCTGAACTTCACCATCTCATGGTATATACAGCCAGGACTGCTCAAAACTTTTGCATCCAAACACAGCTTTTCTTTGTTTTTAGGTGTGAAGTCCCCTTTTCATTGTTGTCTCCTTGATCCTCTCTGCCAGGAAGATTTTCTTAATGTACTTCAGACAAGTCCCAGATTGTGCCCTGCTCTGTTGCCTTTCCAGAAAATTTAATGGTGATTGAAGTAATGCTTGCAAATGAGGCCCTGTGAGTCTGAAGCTTTTTCCACGTGTTTCAGGAAGACCTTGTATCAGATTCTCATCATGGCAAAACCTGTAGTGATCTGCCTGCTCACCTGAAATGTGTGCCCTTGCCTGCCTCCTGAACATTGCCAAGGATGGTGTGCACTCCATGGACTTCCATGCCCTCCACCCTCACAAGAAGTATATACACTTTTTCTTCACATCATGTCCTTCCTGAAGTGACTGCATCCATTTCTTGCAGCTCTTCTGTCATGTGAGTCATTTCACAGTATCTCTCTGATCCCAGGGAGGTCACAGACATGTAACTGCACACAGGCTTGTGATTCCTGCATTGGTGTAAAGGCACTCAGAGAGACATCCAAGTTTACTGATTCCCCAAAAAAGGCTTCATAGCTGTTTCCATCATATTTGCATTCATTTCTTTCAGGATGGGATACTTTTCTTTAAAGAAGCCTAGGGTTCTCAGCATATCTCTGTGTTTAGTAACCTAACTTTAGGAAATAACTTATGTCTTTTTCTTTCTTACAATGTATGAGTCTTGTGCTAATGTAGACTTTAGTCAGACAGTAGTATATTAATAGAATTTTAAAATTTGAGAACCAGAAATTGAATAATGCTATTGAATGGAAATCATGTCAGGAATGCATGCAATTTTATCCTGTTATGTTCATTGAGATGAGACATTTGATGATGGTTGTTATAAATGATAGCACACTAAAATTTTGTGACTCTCACATTTAATGATTTGTTGGAGTTTACTGACTTTCATCACAATACATTTTTTGAACTAATATAAATTATATGAAGTGTGGATAATTCTGACCTACTTGAGTCATGATGAAAGCTGGTGTATCATTTCACTTAGCAAGATTTTCATTTAAATATGAAAAAAAAAATGCAGATAAATGCTACAATCTCGTAAGCCTATTTTTTTCCCCCTTTCCCTTTAGCTTTTTGCCTGATTTCAGCTGCAGGTCAAAGATGAAATTCATATGACTGAAATGAGTGGAAAATTTCACTTTTATTTTATAGACTTGAAAAATACAAAATCTGAAACTGGATTACATCTACATTTTTTTTTTCTACTTTAAGCACCTAAAGGTTTCAGAGGCTAAACTGGTGAACAGAATAATTTTTACTCAGATAATCAAAATTCTGATATTCTCTCTGTAGTAAGTCCAGAATTTTTGAGAAGGATTATATGACTTCTGAATATAAGTATATTCTTGGATCAATGAGTTCTGATTTAATTAATTTTTTTTGTCTTCATTCATCTCTAAAAAAATGAAATATCACTATCAAATTGTACTTCAGTACTACATAAAAATTAAAAAGAAAATACTTAGGATATTTTTTATGTAGGTTATGACTCACAATCCTTTAATAAACAACATCCAGTAGCAGATTTTTCAGCTGACAAGCTTGTTGCTGAATTTTCTGTTTTAGAAATGATAAGTTGTTTTTTATTTTTATTTTTATTTTGAATTCTGGAAAACCTTCTGTTCTGGAAGCCTTGCAGAAGACATTGTGCTTGCAGAATTATATCTGGTCTGTTTGGCCTCATACTTAGGGCTTGAGAAATCCATGTGCTTTTGTTATAACCTCTAGCTTACAAGATCTTTGGGACAAGTAAACTGTGTATGGCTCAAAGTGTAGTGATCCTAGCTGGAAGACTATTGCACATGGAGGAGTCAAACATCACAGTTAACCTCTCTTCATGGAGGAGATGTTTGCATCATGGCATAGGAAAATCCATTCAGAAGTAGGAATCTGAAGGTTAGTTGCCAATATCTGGAGGAACAAAATATTACTATCTATATTCCTCTTTTTACTTTATTTTATTAAACAGCATTTGTTGCTGAGCCTTTTTTACTGCCAATCATCTTCCCTTTCTCTCTGTTCTCTCTCATTGTTTATGCTGTCTTCTCCTCCCCCACTGGTGCAAACCCCCTTTTTTGACTTGTTTACTAAAGATAAAAAAAAGTTTATTAAATACTAAAATGACCATAACATGGTGTAATTTAAAAATAATTTTTATTGAAATAAATGTAAATGTTTAAAATAATCATCCAAAGTACTGATACTGAACTTGAAAAAGAAGTAGGACATTTGATATATGGAAGGAAATGATTTTATTTTCAGATAATTCATTAACATTTTTATATGCTGCAGTTTGTTGGTGGCCTGAATTAATCAAGTTATGAATAGTGAAAATACTAGCAGTATAAAGTATTCTACAGTTTCTGAGCAACAGTTATGGACTTTGAGTGCATAAAACAAGATTTTCATTTCTTCAGTAATAGTACAGTTAATTGTGCTCATTCTACTGATTAAGTGAGATATGGTGATGAGAGTAATCCTAAATAAGAGTGCTAAAACCCATCCTGTTCATCACTTACATGTAAAATTGAACAGGAACAGATTTTCTGTGCAGTTTTACCCCACGACCCGTGGGCCCCCACTTCCTATTCTTGATGTAAGTGGAATTTTAAAATGCTTTGTGAAATCCCCACCACTGTTCTGCCTTTAGATTTAGTAATAAGGCCTCAGGAGTTGAGTTCAAGGGTTTCTAGTAAAAGNNAAAAGGTAGTTTAGATATGTCCTGACTTCCATGTAATCTAATCTCTGTGGGTGCTCAGTGAACATGTAATTGTTTCTTTCTCTTGCATGTGGAAAAGCAGATGTGTAAGTAGAGTTAAAGTAACATGAAACTTTCTTTTTGCTGGTTTAGCATCTTTATCAGGGTAGAAAAAATTCTCTCTCTGTTCCAAATTTGCTGCTTGTGAATATTCCCATATTTTTCCAGTATATGAATATTTCATGTTGTTTAATTTAGGTCACAGAATCTTGATCTTATTTCCCACTGATGAGTAGCAAGATTTCTTTGAGTTCTAAAGGTGATGTACTTTTATAATTCTATTATAATAATAGGGACCATCAGGGTAGGCTTTTATTCCAATTAATCCTTTACATCTACTTTCTGTATGTATTTTCTCCGGCTGCTTTTATGTATTTCCAAAGAGAAAACAACACGGAAGTATATAGCCAGAAAATACAAAAGTATTACTAAAGTAAATTCAATATCATTGGTTAGAAATGCATTTTCTTTCTTTTTTTTTTTTAAATGTAATCCTCCATGAAAAGTACTATCTGTAATTCATGTCACACAAAATTGCATTTTTTTTTCTTTAGTAGTTTAAGTACCACATAGTAAATGGTTATGAAAGAGGTATTTACTTGACAATGTAAGTTTTTACTGGATTGTGTTCATTTTCCTCTTCATATGTGACAGTACCACCTAAGAAACAGCTAACCACTCATCATGAACTATAGACTTGCAAAGTTAATGCTGTTACAACAAGTACTTTGATCTGGACTAGAACATGTTAAGAAAGTCATTAGACAGATTTGCTGTGCATAATGAACATAAAAGTTATTTGTATATGATTCCAAAAAGGCAAACATTAATTGGAAGCAAAGTATAGCCTCGGGGTATTGCAGGAAGGCTCTGATTTCAAGCAGATGATTTACTTGCTTTCTTCTACTGCCACTTTTCCTTTAAAATGAATTGAAATATAAAGCTTTCAAAGCTTGGTGGATTTTTAGCTTTTAAAGGCTAATGATTTTTAGCTTTTAAAGACCAGTTACTCACAATATCCTTTGTGACAAAATGTCCCGCACACAGTTGGTTAAACACATCATGCAAGGGGTGAACAAGAAGTTCATCCTTGAACTATTCTTATAGTAGTTGGGGTCACATCAGACTGATGACCTGGAAGTATTGGAGTTCTGCAGGGGTCCATCTTTGGTCCAGTGCTCTTCAATATCTTCTTAAACAAATTTGATGCAGAACTCAAGGTACACTAAGGAATTTGCCAACAGTACTAGACTGGGAGGAGCTGCTGACTCCCTCAAAGGCAGAGGCCCTGAAGAGAGACCTCAACAAATCAGGGATCTGGGCAATCACTAATGATATGAAGTTTAACAGAGGGAAAGTGCTGGATTCTGCACCTGGGATGGAGCAACCCTGGCTGTACAGACAGACTGGGGAATGGGATGCTGGAAAGCAATGCCAGGGAAAGGGACCTGGGGGTCCTGGTCAGTGACAAGCTGAACCTGAGTCAGCAGTGCCCTAGCAGCCAGGAGGGCCAACCTCTCCTGGGGGGCATCAGACACAGCATCACCAGCCAGGCANGCCAGGCAAGGGAGGGGATTGTCCTGCTCTGCTCTGAGCTGGGGCGGCCTCACCTCGAGTGCTGGGGGCTGGTTTGGGTGCCATGATGAAAGAAGACTACAAAGCCATTAGTAAGTGGTCAAAGGAAGGCTGTGAAGATGGGGAATGATTTAGAAGGGAAGCCATATGAGAAGCTGCTGAGGGCACTTGGTCTGTTCAGCATGAAGAGGAGACTGAGGACAGAGCTCATTGCAGTTACAACTTTCTCAGGAAGGAAAGAGAAGGGGCAGATCTCTTCTCTGTGGTGACCAGTGACAGGACCTAAGAGAATGGTCTGATGTTGAGTCAGGGGAAGCTTAGGTTTGGAATTAGAGAAAGGTTCTTCACCCAGAGGGTGGTTGGGCACTGGAACAGCTCCCCAGGGAAGTGGTCACAGTACCAGTGGAGTTCATGAAGCATTTGGACAAGGATCTCAGGCACATGCTGTGACATTTGGGGTTGTCCTGAGCGGCGGCAGGAGATGGCTTTTTAGATCCAATACAACTCAGGACATTCTAGTGTTGCGGTATATTTTGTTGAAGAATGTTATGTTTTATGTAAAAGTTCTGTGTTCTTTTCCCTAAATTGTAATGGTTTCTCCCTCTCCCCACCCTTGGGTTTCCTCCTTCCTTATCCCTGCCTATTCCCCAAGCCCTGCCCTCCAAGGGTTGGAAGTCCCCATTTTCCCTGTCAGTCCTCCCTGGAAATCCCCTGCTCCCTTGTCAGTTTCCCTCAAGCCCTAACCTCTAGCCCAGAATCTTCTGTCAACCCTTATTCCCCATTTGTCAGTGTAACTGTATTCTCACCCCTTAACTTCCTCATTGGTTCCCCCTGGTGTTTCTCACTCTGTGGACCCTCCCCTGCTTATCCCTGATTGGGCACAGAGAGCCACTCCCTTTTGGTATAAAAGCTTGTGCCTGAGGGTGATCTGGCCTCTTTGGCTCTGGTCCCCTTCAGAGTGAGAGTAAACCTTTCCTCTGGAACACCACCCAAAGAGTCTCCCTAGTGCTTCTTCGTTGTGGATTACTTTGCCTACTGTTTGCGAGCTAGCTCAACCCACGCACTTTAAGGGCATCCGTGGGCCTGTCGCCTTGGGCTTCGGGTGGCCCGAGCTAAACGATCTCTGGCAACAGAGCACAGGTGATCGGCGACATTCTGGGATTTTGTGATTTTTTTTTTTCTATTATTCTGCATCTGATGATTCAACAGCAGGCTTGCTACGTACAGGAAATGCCATATTAGTACCACAAGTAAACTAGTAATCTCCATATTTTGGAGTTTTAGATAAAAATGTCCTGTCCATAGTTTGGTGCTATTTATTAACAGTGGAAATTTAAATTTTAAACTTACAGAGACATATATGATTATGGCCAAAGTTTTGTCTTCATGTAAAAGTGGCATACTTCTAAAGAACCCAAGATAATATTAATGGTTCTTTTATCCACATTTCACTCTTCTCTTTTTCTAGATATGCTATATGTTTGTAGATATGCATATATGGCATCACAGTCAGTAAATATTGTGAAATTGGAAAGCCTGTCCAGAAAAAAAGAAGACATATGAGGAAAAAGCACTGACCAGATTAATTCTTCCATTTATTTTAAGGAATATGTTTTTGCAGCATGAGAATACTGCAAGTTGTGGTCTTTAAACATGACAACTCAGGAGGAGGAGAGTTTCCAAACATTCTGGAGAAATAATATTTACGTCTCAAAACTATTCCAACATGTTTAAATGGGCTAAAAGTGATTAGAGATCATAAAAGAAGCATACAAATTAAGATACTTGAATGTGAGTGTGGAAGATATTTTTCACTATTTCACTATCACAACATTCTGGTGCCTTTTTAATACCTAAAACTTACCTCTGCTATAGTCATTGTATTTTACAGAGATTAAGACTTTGATCTTGTTTGATAAGGTAACTGGCACATGGTTTCTATTTGAACTTCAGGATGATTTAAAATGTGCAGCAAATGCAGAATCTGGATCTGTTCCTCCTCTGAAGCGGGTCCAGAGCAGATATAAATGGTGCAGATTGTCTCTCTTTGTGGGAACAAGCCCTGTGGGAGTTTGAGCTGATGGTGCCCCAGCATTGTCTGCTATCACTTGCAGTAAACTCCATCATAGTACAATTAAAGGTGGCACTTTCACAAAAGGCTCCACCAATCATAGGTGTGTTGGTAAGCCACATGTCATCATCTGGCAACATGTTTCACTGAGAATGGACCTAGCTAAGTAGAGAAAGAACACTAGTTGTGTAAGAGGTGTTGGTTTTGATTGTTAAAGAGGAGGTATCTATACATAAACACAGGCTTAGTTATTACATAGTCTTGCCCTAAGAGCTCTAATGCCCTAAAGTCTCCGCAGCCTGGCATCTAGAGAGGCATGCATGCAGCCAGTAATCAGCCTGCAGTATTGTTGCTCCAGGCAACCAGCTGTTCCTGGAGAGAATCTGCAGCCCTGAACACCACACAGCCAAATGACCTGTGAGATGGCATTGTCTCTCCTTTTACATTTACACTTCTGTCATTTGGAATAGGATTAAAAAGTACAAATCTTCAAAGACAATCATTAGATTTATTAATTAATGCTTTGTGCTCATTTGGGAAAAATACTTGATTGTCATTGTGCTATCAGTGGAAACAGTGTAATTAGCTGAGATAAAATAACTTGATGGATTCAAGATAGAAAAATTTCATTTTGAAGTGATGATGCAGTCACACTATGCTTTGACATTCCTCTTCCTTCCTGAATACTGAATACCAAATTAGCCCAAAGATGGTGTTAGAATTTGTATTGAAAAAATAATGATAACAAGTACTGTCAGCTGGTTTTGTCACCTTAGCATGGTTATACAGAACACAGAGAAAGAAACACAAGTGAAAAATAGCTCATACTAGAATGATTTAAATACATGACTTCTGATTTTAGCATGTTTAAACTGGAGGGTACCAGGTCAAGTCTGTTCATTTTCTCTAAGTGGTCAAATGATGACTATCTCCAGACAATGATTGGAAGGGATTTCGATTCAGAACTTTCCTTGTGCAAAGATTTTATTGTGAAGAAGGAGCAATTCTAAGTGAAATTATTTTAATTTGAAAACATTATTCTGAAATTATGCTAATAAAATAATTTTTCAATTTAAAAGAGTTACTTTTGGCCTTTCAGCCAGGCAGTGAAATTTCTGGAGCAATAGACATCTGGAGTAATAGACATTTTTCTCAGACAATATTTTTTTTTTTTTAATCCTATTTTCAGTCTGAAAGACACAGAAATACCTGTAATACACTCAAGTCTAAAGAAAAGGAGTTGATGAAGAAGGAAATACCAGCATAATGATTTTGTTCTAATGAATGCAAAGGACTTTTAAAGTTTATTATTATAGTAATTTTCTGCCTACTCTTTGCTGTTCTCATTCACAGTGCAAGGCCTAAGATTCAATTGTAAGTCCTATGGGTCATTCATGGAGTTGTTATTCACATGTAAAGCATCTAGTCTTATTCAGGTTTTATATGTACAGTAATTGCAGCAAAATTCAACTTTGGCTTGTTGGAATATAATTTTCTGATTATTATAAGACCCATTGCTTTAGCTGCAGTTGTAAGATCAGGCTGATGTTGACAGAAAAAGCTTATAATCACCTTCCCTACATCTACAGACCTACAAATCTTGAAACTTAATTTTATTTCTGCATCTACCAAAAGCAAACAAAAGAGCACTATAAGTAGCTGCATTCTATTTTCTGGAAACAGAGTTTGATTTCTTGAACACTCATCAGTAGGTTTTTTGCTGGTATAGAGTTGATTTTGGTCATAGTGGGTGCTATATTTTGGATTTGTGAGCAAACAAATCTAAAATAGTTTTGGGATACTTTTGTTATTGCAGAACTGTACTTGCACAGCCTTAAGACCTTTTTGTTCTTCTCATACCGGACTACCAGCAAACATGCTAGGGCTGGGGGCACACCCTGCACAGCAGATGCCACCTTCCTAAAGGGACATCCCATACCCAGCAATAAAAGCTGGAGGGAAAAAAAGACTAAATTTGGAATTTGGACTTAATATCATTTATCTTCTCAATTAATAGGCATTATTATTATGATGGAGCTGTCACTTCCTTGAAATGGCTAATCATCTGCTATATGATTAGGAATAGCAAGTGAGTTCCTTATTTACTTTTCTTGTGTGTGCAGTTTTTGGTTTATCTATTAAATAGTCTTCACCTCAACCCACAGGTTTTCTCACTTTTACCCTTCTGATTTGCTCCCCCATTCCAACGGGGAAGAACAGAGGAAGATGAGTGATCATCTCTGTGGGTTTCTGTTGTCACCAGTGGCTAAATGACACCACAGGTAACTGAATGTAGTATACAATATTCTTGCTTTGTTCATGTGTAGCCATTGCATTCCAATCTTGTGGAATTTGATCTTTTAATATATCAGGTAAGCCAGCTGTGATAGAATCTGTAAAAGCATTCACATATTTTCTCACAGGAAGCACCAATATGTTTGATAGGAGAACTTTTGGTCCAAAGAGCAGGAAAAAGTGGTGTCAGTCTTGTAATATAAATAGTGATCCCCTTTACTTAATAAGTTTAGAAACTTTGTGCAGAAACCGTTATATGTTTTGACAAGACACAATATACACTGCCTGTTAAAGAGCAATAGTAACATTTGGCTTGTGTTACTCAAGTGCATGCTCTGTTCTTCAGCCTTTAATATTCCTGATCACAACTCTTGAAACATCAGAGCATTTTCTGGATATAGTTTTCCAGTGTTTTTTTTTAATTTATTGTTGAAATAAATAGTTGAAAGCAATGTGCATCAAAACAACTTGCATCTGTTAGTTCAGCAGAGGAAGAAATTAACCAAGATACAAGGTCAATAAAGGACTTAGGACAAAGTACTAATGTTGATATTAATGCTATTTATAAATGGTGTACTTAATTATTCAGTGATATATAGCTTTCTTTATCGGAAAACACAGAAGTTGCTTAATAGCACATTGCTTCAAAACACAATGGTTCAGAGCACAGAGTTGGACTACTGCCAGAATATAAATGTAACAGATGTGTTGTATTGGCATCTACTCTAGAAGGATTATTGGTATACAAAGATGAAGGCATAAATTTGGCCAGAGAATAAAGAATTTTAATCCATTTGGGACATTGCAAGCATGCAGAAGAAAAGATGGTGTTAACTGGGATAGGAACAAAGAGTACTGTAATATTTCCTTTCAAAGCTCAATTTATGTGGAGAAATAATAAGACATCTCATCTCATATCTGACAAAATTAATTATTTTGAAAAATACTCTTTGCATATAAATGGTGCTGGTTATAGTATAGCATAAAAAAGAGCATGACAATTAGAAACATGCAACTAATTAGATCTGCAAAGCGTTTTGCTTCAAAACCAGAATGAAATGGAACCTAGATAATCAGTAAGTATTTGACTGGATCTCTTATTATCAAAATAGATACATTTGAACAGATAGCAAACACATAGTAAAGGCTAGTGAACAAGCTGCAATTGGGGAAGAAATGTCATAATTTTTTAAAATTAGAAAAAGGAAGAAAATTTATCAATTGTTTTTTAGGGATTTGTATGCATTTCTCTGAAGAAAATATTCTATGGAGATACTGAATTGAGAAAGATCTTGCCATCATATTTATTTTTCTCCTGTGCTCCTAGTACATAAGAATAACTTCAGTAAAATATTTTGCCCTCATTGTTTAAATTTTTTAAATCAGCTTCCCAACCTTGACATATAAAGTGTTTCAGATATGGAAGACAAAACATTTTTTTTAGTTATAAATTTCATGTTTCAGTGAAAGTAATAAATTCATTTTGTACCAAGAAGGTTAACTGGAACACAAGCGTTTTCAAATCTTAACTGACCAAATGTGAACTTGATGGATCACAAAAGAGATCATTATATTAATTCTGTGCTCTGAACTATGTGAAATAAGGCCAGG